>VZQC01014125.1:2020725-2068657 GCA_009823505.1 Rhizomys pruinosus | reverse complement strand
TCTCTCTCTCTCTCTCTCTCTCTCTCTCTCTCTCTCTCTCTCTCTCTCTCTCTCCTCTTCCCCCCCCCCCACCCCCCTCGGTTTACTGTCTGCCAGAAGCTCACGCCACTGTGATGTTCTGCCTTACCACAGCCCAACTGGGCTAAGGACTACGGAATGAAAGCTCTGAAGCAATGAGGGAAAATAAAGCTTTCCCTCCTTGAGTTGTTTAAATACCGGGTATTTTGTTGTAGCAGTACACACAGGGAAACCCCAGAGACGGTCCTCGCTCATTCCCACCCCTCTAACGACTCGACTCTCGTCTCCTGCACACAGACTTAGTGAATGACCGCTTCCTTCCAGCCAGACCGGCTCCTGGCAGGACACAGCCCTTCCTTGACCTTGAGCCGTCTTCAGCCAGCCCAGCCCACAGGGGTCTCAGTAACAAGAGCTCCATTTGCAAAGGACATCACACACCAAGGCAGCTCGCAGGTCTCAGCCCACTGAGCACCTGCTGCGCTCAAGCATGGAGCCTGTGCCGTGGGAGTCTTCTCTACCTGATTCAGTCCCCGTATCAGCTCTTCCCTGGGGGCAGACAGGGACCTCTGATTTCATTTCCCAGTGACACTGTGACCTTTTCTCCTGTATCCCCCGTGCCCACTCTCTCCAGAATCATTGGCCCAAACAAAGTGCTGCCAACCTCCCTGGCCTATCCTAAAAACTCCCAGAGCTTAAAGAGGCCACAAGACAAAGGCAGGATCCTTGGCCTGGAGACACTGACTCTCTCTCAGCCAGACCCCACTTACCCTTTCAGTCTGCCCTCCACCAGGCTGCCCAGGAAACTATAACATTCTGGTCTGACTCCATGCACCCCTTGAAATATTGGGGATATATGCCAGGCTCCACCGTTTACTAGCTGTATGGCCTTGGGCAAGTTATCTGATCTCTCAGGGCCTCTGTTTCCAAACTTCAGTAAATTAGTTGTAATAACTGCCTAGGGGTATTTGATGGATTAAATGGGTTAATGTGGCTTTTTTGTTTGTTTGTTTTTATGTGTATGAATGTACCTGTGTAAGTTCACCCATGTCATGCAATGCCCGGAAGTAGAAGAGGGTGTCAGATCCCCTGGAACTGGAGTTATGGACAGTTGTTAACTGCCATGTGGGTGTTTGGAATCAAACACAAGTTTTCTGCAAGAGCAGCCAGTGCTCTTAACCTTTGAGCCATCTCTCCAGCCCCTGTTTGGATTTTTTTTTTTGGGGGGGTTGCTATTATTGGCTGGTTGGTATTTTGAGACAGGGTCTCCCTGCACCTCCAGCTGGTCTAGAACTCACTATATAGATCAGGCTGGCCTCCATCTCACAGAGATCTGCCTGCCTCTTCCTCTCACAGAGATCTGCCTGCCTCTTCCTCCCCCAGTGCTGGGATTAAAGATATGTGCCACCAGGTCTAGCCCAGAGTTAATTTTTTTTAAATACACTTAACATTTATTAACCCACAATTTTTTTATGTGTATGAGTGTACTGTCTGCATGTTGATTGGTGCACTGTGTCGTGTAATGCCTTGGAGGTCAGACAAGGGCATCGGATTCCCCTGGAACTGGAGTTAAAGACGGTTCCTAGCCGTCATGTGGGTGCTGGGAATCGAACCCGGGTCCTCTGCAAGAGCAGTTGGTGCTCTTGACCACTGAGCCATCTCTCCAGACCCCAAAGCTAATTCTTAAAAAATATTTTATATATAATTTTTATTTTATGTATATGAGTGTTATGCCTGCATGTATGTAAGTACACTGGTGTCATGCAAAACCAGCAGAGGCCAGAAGAGGGCATCAGATCCCCTGGAACTGGAGCAATGGAAGGTTGTGAGTCCACCTGTGGGTGGGGGGAATCAAACCCAGGTCCCCTGGAAGAGCAGTAAGTGTTCTTAGCAGCTGAACCATCTCCCCTGCCACCCCCAAGTTAATGTGTGAAGTGTATCTGGCTGGGCACAGTCATCACTGGATTTCTTGTTAGGATCCACTTCTCCAGTCATCCAATCTGCAGAGTGCTTTTGCCCTTCAAACCCTCACAAACGCCATCCAGGCCCTCTGAAATCCCACCAGTCAGTTGGCATGGCTTCGTCTTCACAATTCTCTCTACTCTACTTTCTTTATCCAGGACTAGGTTAGACACAGCGGCCCAATATTACCCTTCACTTTCCCCATAGCTTGCAGCAGAGTCCTTTGCACATAGTATGACAACAGGATTAGTGATTGCTTCCAGGTCCTGGAGTCACATCCTGGCTGTGACATTTACTAGCTGTGCAATTGTAACTAACTTACTTAGCTTCTATATGAGAGAAGGACATGATCTTCTAGCTCTCCTGGAGTCTCTGTGGATAAATCCAGTGATGTCTGGACAAACACACACACACACACACACACACACAAACACACACACACACACACACACACACACAGCAAAGGTTCCCACCTTCAGTCCAATTTAAATTCTCACCTTCCATAGTTGGAGGTTAAGCATTGAGAGGGTCAAACCTAAATCCTGTAAAAGAGAATTTGTGGGCGGCAGCGAATAAAAAAAATTTAATCCTTGACAGAACTGTATATGGAAGGGAAAGCTTCCTGGGATGTCCCTCCTGGCTGGGTCGGTTGTAATCAGTAGCTAAGTGGTCCTGCTTGTGGGCCAGGGCAATGGATGGGCAGATGGCCTGCCTTTCCTCCAGGTACAGCCATTGGAACCTCCTGCTGCTTAAAGTACAGTGGAGTTGGGCTGGAGCGATGGCCTAGCGGTTAGGAGTGCCGACCTCTCTTGCAGAGGACCCAGGTTCGATCCCCAGCACCCACATGGCAGCTGAGAACCGTCCGTAACTCCCAATTCCAAGAGAACTCCAGTTCCAGGGGAATCCGACTCCCTCTTCTGACCTCCATGGCATTGCACGACACGGGTGCACAAACCTGCGTGCAGGGAGTACATTCATACACATAAACAAATAAAATTTTTAAAAAGAACGTTTAAAAAAAAAGTAGGGGCTGGAGAGATGGCCTAGCGGTTAAGAGCGCCGACCGCTCTTGCAGAGGACCCGGGTTCGATCCCCAGCACCCACATGGCGGCCGAGAACAGTCTGAAACTCCAATTCCAGGAGAACTCCAGTTCCAGGGGAATCTGAGACCCTCTCTGACCTCTGCGGCATTGCACGACACGGGTGCACAGACCTGCATGCAGACAGTACATTCATACACATACGGAAATAAATATAATTAATAAAAAAAAATTAAAAAAAAAAAAAAGTAGAGTGGAGTTTGCAGCTCCCGGGGTTCCCAGTTTCCTTCTCCACCGCTGCACCCTGAGAAGCTGTGCAGAGGAAGCCTGCAGCATCCGGCTGAGTTCTATCTGCCTGGCCGGCGCCCTGCTGCAGATTCCCTGCCTCCTCCCCCCCCCCACACACACACACTCTGCTTACCTAAACTTTCCGCAAGTCCAGGACAGATCTCCACGAACACCCAGAGGAACACCCGGCCGCACCTCCCCTGTGAAGACTTCATCATCCACTCACCTGCCCTAGGAGACGGCATGGACACCAAGGTAGGCCACCCAGAGCCCCAGGATCCGTGCTTTCACCCCTTCTCCGACAAAGCGTGTACAAAATCTTGCCATCCCACCATCGGACGACTCCCAGAAATAAGCCTCGACTTTGCTCCACATCTTATACAAATGACTCGGAGTACATTACCAATCGAAATGCAAAGCCTCAAACTGCAGGATTCTTTGAACAGCAGCCTGCAATCCCAGCACCTGGAGGATCAGTAATTCAAAGCCAGCCTGGCTCAGCCACATAGACAATATTGAGCCAACCTGAGCTACAAGATCCTGTACATACACACACACACACACACACACACACACACACACACACAAAAAAAAAAAAAAAAACACAAAAACAAAACTGGACCAGTGAAACAGCTCAATGGATAAAGGCACCTACAGTCAAGCCAGATCCCTTGAGCTCAATACCTTGTGCCCACATGATGGAGGGACTAACTCTGTGTAGTGTCTGTAACATGTACACACCCCGCCCTCAATAAATGCAATAAAATTTTTTGTTTAAGATAAAAGGTCTGGGGGTGGGTCGAAAAGGGCTGAAAAGATGGTTCAGAGGTTAAGAGCACTAGCGGCTCTTGCAGAGGACTCAGGTTCAATTCCCAGTACTCACATAGCAGCTAACAACCCCCAGTAACTCCAGTTCCAGGAGATTCGATGCTCTCTTCTGACTTCTGTGGGCATTGCACAACATGGGTGTACGTACATACATACAGGTAAAATATACTCATATACATAAAAGAAAAATAATAAATAATAAAGTTTTAATAAAAAGAAAAAAATAAACTACAAACTCTTAGAAGAAAATAAGCATAAAAATAACATTTAGTAACCTTGAGTTAGACAAAAATTCTTAAAATAGGGGCTGGAGAGATTGCTCAATGGTTAAGAACATTTGCTGTTCTTCCAGAGGACCCAGGTTTGATTCCCAGCACCTACATAACGGCTGCCAATCATCTGCAACTCCAGTTCCAGAAGATCCAATACCATCTTCTGGCTTCTGCAGGGTACTCCATGTATGCGGTACACTTACACATATGCAGGCAAAACACTCACATAAAATAATAAGTAAAATATTGAAACATCCTTAGAAAATGTCAATTATGAATGAAAACTGAAAATTTTAATGCTTATATAAAAAAAATAAAACTTTACCTTTTGAAAAGTCATTCTTTAAGACCATGACACAGGGAGCAGGTGGGCACAGCCCTGTCATTCTACCACTCTAGTACCCAGAAGGCTGAGGCAGTAGGGTAGAAATTCTGAGTCCAACCTGGACTTCATAGCAAGACCACCCAGTCACCCTGTCAGAGAAAGAGGAGAGAGAAGGGGGGGAGAGGAGAAATAATTTTTAAAAACTCTGACAAAGCAGCCATAGAGTAGGATGAATTATTCACAAAATATATATCATACAAAAAGGAAAACAAACTTGCATTTGGAATATAAAAAGAAAACAAACATCTCAGTGTAAAAACAGGCAAATGCTTGAGCAGATACCAGAGAAAAAACACAGATGACAGGGGCTAGAGAGATGGCCTAGTGGTTAAGAGCGCCAACTGCTCTTGCAGAGGACCTGGGTTTGATCCCCAGCACCCACACGGGGCTGAAAATGGTCTTTAACTCTAGTTCCAGGGGAATTCAACACCCTCTTTTGACCTCCTCAGCATTGCACAATATGGGTGCACAGACCTACATGCAGACAGTAAATACATACACATAAAAAAATAAAATAAAAATTTTTTAAAAAACCACAGATGACAAGTGAGCATCAGAACGCATTAGTCACTACGGAAAGAGACCAAGAGACCGAAGTGAGCTGCTACTGCAGGTCTACTAGATCGATAAACACAAACAAACAAATCAGAGACTTTGAGGGATTGGTTCAGGGCCCACCTCTTCCCCTACATCCCACAGCTACCCAAATCTGCAAGTGCATATGTATAAAAGAGTGGAGCATCTGCATATAACCTATTTATATCTGTTACTGTAAATCATGTCTTAATTACTTACTGTACCTAATCCAATATAAATGCCAATCAAATATTGTATTGTTTAGCGAAAAATGGCAAGGAGGAGAATCAGCACACGTGTGATACAGAGGAAAAATTTTCCAATATTTCTAGGTCCATACATAGTTGGTTAAAAATGCCAAATCAGCACCCATGGCCTACAAGGATAAGAAGAATAATCTGACAGTATCAAGTGTTGGCGTACATCCAGCTTTTCAGAGTTCTTGAACTCTACAGATGGGAATGCTCAGTGGTATATTCCATTGTTTCTCATCAAGTAAAACATGTTACCCAATGACCCTACCTATATTTTTTTACCCAGAAGTTCAAGGTTATCCTCTTCCTGTTTTTCAATGGTATGGAAATCAGAGAGGCTGCGGGAGGCGTAGCTCAATGGCGGGCACTGCGTAGCATGCACAAAACCCCAGGTTCCATCCTCAGCTCCTAAAGAAAAAATACAATTAAATAATGAGTCTTGAGGATGTTGCCTAGTGTACAGTATCTAATTAGCGTGTGTGAGACTTTGGGTTCAGTCCCCAGTGCCATGAAAAATAGTAGTAAAATCTTATGGAATGACAAGGCCTACTAGCAGGGGAAGAGGCTAAAGGAGGCTGACCTTCCTCCCCGTTTCTCCTTCCATCGGCCACTTAGTGGCTGCAGGCACTCTAGGTTCTTTGAAACACAGTTTGAAAAGTATCCCTCTCAAGACAGGTGTGATGGTGCACATCTGTCACCCCGGCAGTTGAGAGACCATGGCAAGAGGCTTATGAGCTCAAGGACAGCTTGGTCTACCTAGTAAGACTCTGCCTCAAAAAACAAGAAAATTTTGAAATAATCGTTCCTCTAGAAGTTTCTAAACTAATCATCATATAAATATTCATGAGTATTTCATGAATCCTAAATACTATTCCAGCCACTGATAGTCATGATAAGCAAGGGACCAATGAAATGGATCTGACTTACGGGATGGCTTGTGTCAGGCACAGGGAGATTAAATTACTTGTCAAAGCTCACACACTAAGGAGAGGAAGACCTGGAATTTCAACCCAGAGATTTTAGCTCTGGCCAGTTGCTATTCAGAAATCCTACCTGGTTCTAACCCCTGCTTGTACATGCCCCGAGGTGCTTGTGAGCCAATCTGAGAAAAGCCACCTCTCTTCCATCAACCGGATCCTTCCAGCTCTCAGGCCCAGTGAGGTTAAGTCTCCCAGACTGAACTCCAGGTGAAACTGGATCCCACACGACTTAGAGCTGACGCAAGTGGCTGGTCTCTACCTGCAGAGCAGCTGAAAGGCTCCACCCAGCTGTGGAGGAACGTTCTGTCTAGCCCAAGTGCTGAGTTTTATTCTGGTCACCTCCAGGGCTCTGCCCACTGCCGGGCGGATGGCTCAGCCAGCAGTCCCCCGATTTGAAATATTTGAAATGTCTGTATCCAGAATGTCAGCACCACTTCTGGAAGCCAGTGGAGATGCAGCCAAGGGTGTCTGAGCCAGCGTGGACAGCTCGGCCGGCTCCAGCAGGAGACTGGGCAGGGAGGCTGGAGGTCATGTGCATCCAGGCCTCCCACTGTGCAAGTGGGCAAGCCAAGCCCGGATAAGGGTGGTGACCCCCTTCTCAGGCTCCTGCCACTGCACTGGAGGAGAAGAAGGTGACAAGCTTAGAGAGCCACATCCCTGCCCTAGCCCACCCAACCCACCTGCTCTTGTGACCCTAAAATCCCTTAGCATACAAGACCTCTTTTATTCTTTGTTCCCAGGATGCTTTGAACTCACCAGCTCCTCAGATCCACAGCAATCTTCCTGCCTCAGCATCTTGAGTGCTGGGATTACAAGCATGAGCCACTCTGCCTGGGTCGTATCCAAGTCTTGGTTCTCACTTGTATAGTGGAGAAAATGTGGTTCCAGAGGGGCTGGGAACACCCCAAATCAGCCAACAATCCCAGTCAGGTGGTGACAATTATACCACTTTCTCTCTATTCTCTTCCTGGTGTATCCCAAAGAACCTAGTTTCAGGAGTTAGCTCCTCACAGCTGAGATGAGGCCTCTGTTTGGAAGTGGGCCTTTACCCCTGGCAGCTGGAGATTTTTCAGGCCAGTATCAGAACTGGCCTCACCCAGGAGCTGGGTGGAAACGCAGAGGCTCAGGTACCACCCAGCCCTGATGACAGGCTCTGCCTCATAACAGGAGCCTCACCCCACCCCGAAGAAGTGCCTTCCTTCCTTCCTTCCTTCCTTCCTTCCTTCCTTCCTTCCTTCCCTCCCTCCCTCCATCCTTCCTTCCTCTTTCCTTCCTTCCTTCCCTTCCTGTCTCCCCCACCTTTATATATATATATATATATAAATTTTGTACAAGATTATGTTACAAATCAAATCTAGACCCGTGTCCCCCTCCCTACCCCTCCACCCACCAGATTCACCATTTCAGTCAGCTCTTTGACCCAGTATTTTCTGTTGTTGTTGATCTTTCCAATATGCATCACTCCCAACTACTTGGACAAAAGCTCAAGGAGCCCTGCACAAGAAATACTTACAACTAGGTAATTGGCACTGGCATTTCACAGATGAGGGATACCATTCATCATTTGTTTTTCTGGGACTGACACACACCTTTTTGAGAGAGTCTAGCCATGTTGTCCAGGCTGATCTCAAAATTGGGGGCTCAACCAAGGACAAAGTGGGACACACCTGTAACCCCAGCAGTCAAAAGCCTGAGGCAGCAGGATTTCTATGAGTTGGAGGGCAGCCTTAGCTACACAGCAAGTTCAAGGCCAGCCAGGACGACATGGTGAAACCCTATCTCTAAAAGCCAAACCACAGAGCTGAGGATGTAGCTCAGCTGGTACCCAAGGCCCTGGGAGTGTCCCTAACACCACATAAACAGGGCATGGTAGAACATACCTGTTATGTCAGCCTTGGAAGCTGGAGGCAGGAAGATCACTCTGCTATATTTGGAGTTTGAGGCCAGTGTGGCCTAGATACCCTGTCAAGAAACAGCCTGGAACTCCTGGGCTCAGGGCTCAAGGGCTCCTCCTGCCTCTCAGCCTCCCAAGCAGTGGGAACTACAGACAACAGGCCCAGCCATTTAGCATTCTTAGCACACTAACAAGTTGGCTTTGACCTATTATTGATAGGCAACATTGGTTGAACAGTTTTTTTGACCACATGGAAAATATTTTACAGACATGGTTCTTCTGCCCATTTACAGATAAGGAGGCTGAGGCTGAGGTGGACGGTGGGAAGGTTCTGGAGGCACACTTCAAACTATGGGCTTCTGTGACGTCAGGGCTCTAATCTCTCTGCCTCCACAGAATCAAAGACCTTGCTGACTACGAGTCTCTGCTCTCCTGGTGAAGCCCAAGGCCTCTGCTTATGAATCAGGCGGCAACTGAGAGTTGGGGGGGGGGGTCTTTAAAGCTTATTCCACATGAGCCAGGAGAGGAGGTAATATTATGAGAAAAGGGAGGTGCTGGTGCCCGTGTGTGGTCAAAGACACAACTGAAGTCACCTGCAAACTGACCTCTGGGGTAGGGAGAGCAATGAGCCCTGCTCCCTACCACAGACATCTTTCCAAGCTGATGGAAACAGCCAACATTTCAGCTCTGATGACCTGCAAGCCAGAGACGAAAGAACAGGGAGGGAGGGGAAGAGTGACAGCCTTCCTCCTCACAGTCCACCGATGAGGAAATGGGGGGGGGGGGTGCTGCAACCTGTTAAAGGTCACAGAGCAAATAAGTACATATCTGGGATTCAAGTCCAGGTCTGCCTGCCTTCTGGCCCGGGATCTTCCCACTCCCCAGGGACTGACTGAATTTCCTGTCTGCCATTTAGCACCTTGTGCTCCAGAGTCCTTCCTTCAACCTTCCTGCTGCAGAGGAGACAGGATGAAGGCCATCTCATCAACCCAGAAACTCCATGTGACTTTTTCAGGTCACAAGTAACTGGGGACAGAACTGTATTTGAAACTAGCTCTCACTCATCCAAAAGATCAAACACTTTCTCCTTCACTTCCAACTCCAGGGAGTATCAATGCTACCGCTGCCACCACTGTCTCAGGGGAAAGGGGTTCTTCCTCACCCACTTGAGCACGATCTCTCATTTCCGCCTCTGTGCTGTGTACTCCAGACGAACCAGCCCACGCATCTCCCAGCAATTCTCCTGCGTCTGTCTCCCATCTTGCATTGGAAGTGTTGGAATTACAGAGGTGTAGCACCACATCTGGCTTTCTATGTGGCTCTAAGATCAGACTCAGGGCATGAAGCTTGCAAAGCTGGTGCCTTTACCCTGGGAGCCATCTCCATATGTCCCCACCCGACCTGTTGTTGTTGTCCTTGCTTGTTTGTTTTTGACACAGGGTCTCTCTATAGCTCCAGCTAGCCTGGAACTTGCTCTGTGAACCAGGCTGGCCCCAATTTCACAGAGATCTCCCTGCTTCTGCCTCCTGAGTGCTGCAATTAAAGGCATGTGTCATCATGTTTATCTATTTGTTCTTGTTTTGTTTTTTTGAGACAGGGGGTCTCATGCATTCCAGTCCTCAAGCTCCCTATGTAGTCAAGGATGAGCTGTAACTCCTGAGTGTAGGGATTATACATCCATCATCATGCCCAGTTTATGCAGCCCTGGGAATCAAACCCAAGGCCTTGTGCACATTAGGCAAGTGCTCTACCATCGAGGAATGATATCTAAACAGAGCTTTCTCTTCCAGGAGCCATGAAGTCACCCAGAGGTTGGTACTGGGATCTGCTCCCCTTTGTTTGCTTGTTTGCTTTTGGGGAGGAGTAGATGATTAGCTAAGCACTTGTCCTCCCTTTCCCAGCCAAAGCCATGTTGAAAAGCCAATTCCATCATCTTCATTGCTACAGCACCTTTCCTCATCCTCATTAGGCAAGGAACCCATCTTGAGGTCTGGATGTAGTTTTGAAAGGAAGCACAGGGCTGTTCCCACAGACTCTGGCAAAGAGTGTGTAGGTCCTGTTTCCACAGAATCATAAGACACCAAGAAGGACTGCCTCCCCCCAAAAAATAAAAGTGTCACCCTGCTTAAAGATAAACAGAGAGAGGCAGACTGCTGGTTCAAGTCCTCAGACCTAGGATAGGCCTGGTCCCAAGATTTCCGTTTGCTTGCTCTAGGCCCCCTAGGTTCTGCCAGTCCACCCACCTCTCCACCCATGAACCATTCATCCATCATCCATCCTTTCATCCATGTTGACATCTGACTTTTTCTTCCTGTAGGCACTGTGCTGAGTGCTGAGGGAGCCAGGGTAGAGCAAGGTTTCCACAGACCCTGGCCCCTTGGAGTGCCCCTCCCCATGAACTAGCACTGATTCTCAGCCGTGTTTCTCAAAGGTCCACCACAGCATCTGGCACAGGGTAGATACAGTATGTGTTTGTTGAATGAATGGTGAAACTCATTTTTACTATTGCTTCTGTGTTTATTGACTGATTGTACTGAGTCATTATGAAGACATTGATGGAGCTAAAGACCCAACATTTCCATTATTTGTCTTGAAACACTTTTATTGTCATTTGTTACCAGGAGACAGTGTGGCGTCATGTAAACTGAGAACCTGGGCATGGAGTTCAAAGACCCAAGTTCATAATCTAACTCTGAGCTACTTCATTCTGAGTAGCTACTGAAAAGCATTGGAGCCTTAATTTTCTAAACTATAAAATGGGGAAATAATTGGCTTGCCTAGTTCACCCCACTGCCGTGTATGTAAAAAGGTAGAGACTTCTCCAAAGTATATTGTGAATAAAAATGATGTGAAGGAATAAAGCTTCCAGAAATGCCAGGTGTAGTGGCTGGTGCACACCTATGAATCCCCAAAGTCAAGAGGTCGAGGAGAGAGGATTGAGGTCTACCCAGCCTGGGCTACATAGGGAGACCCTGTCTCCAAAACAAACAAAAATCATTCCAGGGCTTGTAGAAAGCATGATATTGTGGCATTCCTTGATTTACCTATCAAGTGTCAAATATGTAAAGGACACAAGAGGAAAGAGACCTGAGCAACCCGTTCACTGTTACCTCTGACATCCAGCTGGGTGGAATAGCCCCCTATCTGCTCTAACCTTTGATGAGATTCAACGTATGCTTGTGAGGTGTCACATGTCAACCCAGCCAATCCTGACCCAGTTCTCGTCATCTGATACATGTAACAACAGTACAAATGGGTGTTGTAACCTTAATTGCTCGCAGTATTTTGAAATCCTCAGATTAAAGCTAGGGAAGTCCAAAGTATTAGCTTTGTGTGCCCAAGGAGTTGCCAGAACCAGTCTACATTCACTGGAGTGGGAGGTATTCAGATGGCTTCCAAGGTGTCTGGGGAACTTCAGGGCTGAAAGTCCGGTTCATGGAAAGGCCCGGGACCAGCCCCTTTGCTGATCTCGCTTTGTGGGTGTTTACTTTGGGAGGGTGGCATAGAGAGAAGGTCTCAGATAGCCCAGACTGGCCTAGGTCTTGCTCTGTAGCTGAGGCTGGCCTTGAACTCCTAATCTGTTCAGCCTCCAAATAAATGCTGGAATTATAGGAGTATACCACTACACTTGGCCAGATCCCCATTCACCCATTTCCCACCTTGTCTCTGACTTCTGTGCTTTCTCTATTCCTTTGCAGTACATGAGTCACATACTGACTTTGGTGTCATGGATCTGTTCTCAAGTCATCTCTTCCTGAGGGCTAGCAAAGGACAAGAGTGTCACCTGAAGCACCTACCCAGATCTTCATGTGGGCCCAGAGCTGGCAAGTCAGGCTTCATGTTTAGTTAAAATTTTATCCCATGAGCCAGATGTGGTAGCCCACACTGTAATCCCAGCACATAAGAAACAAGTCAGGACTGAGTTTGAGGGCAACCTGGCCTACAATAGTGAGACCCTATCGCAATCAAGCAAATCAACAAAACCCTTAGCGGTTGCCAGTGGTTGCTAGACAGCTGAGAAGGCCCAGAGGGAATGGTTCTATTTTATGTTCTAGATTGGGCTATGGCTATAGTATGGGTTGAGAATTCACTAAACTATACATTTCTATGTGCATTTTTTTCTGTAGGTTTCTGTATTTTACAATGAAAATTTTAACATCTATTTATCTGGGAGCATGAGCATGCCCCAAGCCACGGACTGTGTGTGGGGGTCAAAGGACAATTTGCAGGTAGGATAGGTCAGTTACCCCTTTCCACCATATGGACCCTGGGGCTTTGAACTCGGGTCAGCAGACCATTTACCCACTAAGCCATCTCTTCAACCCTCTGATTTGACTTATTAGGTCTCTTTGAGAGAGGGTTTTCCTGTAGCCCCAGCTAGCCTGGAACTTACTATGTAGACCAGGCTGGCCGTGAACTATACCTCTGCCTTCTGAGTGCTGGGATTAAAGGTGTGTGCCACCACACCTATTTTTAAAATTTCTTAGACATTCATACAGTATGTTTTCATCATGTCCCCATCTGTTCCCCAAGCCCCGGGAACTCATCCCCCAGAACCCTACTGATTCCAGTTTGTGCTGCTGATATATCCTGAGTGTGGGGCCATCCACTAGTATATTGGCACACTACCCCCCCCCCAAAGAAACCGACTCTCCCTCCCTTTAGAAGTTCTCAGCTGTCGATACCTCCTCTGCTAGGGTGCAGGCTGGGCCTCCCCACCCCAAACTGGGTGCAGTTTTATTCACTCTAATTTGCTTTGTGTAGATGAGATGTTGAAGAGCAGTGAAGCTAGGAACCTAACTCAGCCGCACATCATCTCTCCCTAGCTTCGTGATCCCAACCAATGCTTTCTAGGCAGTTTTTCCTGGTTTTCATTTCCATTTTCACAGAGAGGGAGGGGCAGGAAGGAGGACTACTACTCATCCTACTCTGATTAGTTCTAAAGTATGTGTGTGTGGAGAGGAGGGGGGTGTTGGTTATCAGCAGGGGCTCCCAGGATGGCTCCAGACCTGCATGACCCTCTGTCAAGGTGACTGAAAGTGGTAAAATTCTTTTGGAGACTGCGACATCTTTCTGGGGTATTTATAACTTTCATCAAATTCTCCAGTTGTTTGGGATCTGGTTGTTACCATTGTTTTTGAGACAGCACCTCAGGCTGATCTTGAACTCTCAAACCTCTGGTTTCAGCCTCCAGAGTGTTGGGATAACACACACTCAAAGATCCTTATGTATCCTCGCCCCCTTCAAATGCTTCCCAACTTTCAACCTAGCCACAGCATCCACCAACCGAGTGGAGCCATGCCTGTCAAAGTGAACGCGCCACTACCCAAGAACCAAAGATGATACCCAGTAATTACCATCTGTCTGTTTCTCCTGTCATCACCCCCCACCCATGGACCTTCTCAACCCAGCCTAGAACAGCAGACAGGCAGGCAGAACAACTCATCATAGAGGAAGCTCATCACACCTCTTTACAAAACCAATTTATTACAATTTCTCTACAAGTCAGCAGCGGTGTGCCACAATTACATCTACACACGCTCAGAAGACCTAGTGTTTCCAGCTGTCCTGGTGAAAGCCCCGGCCAGCCCTGAGTCCTCAGCCGGGAAATGTATCACAGATACATAGACCTGTCCTCCCTCCTCCCCAAGTCCTCCCTCCCACGATCCCCTCCAGGTTGTATTGCCAACAATCATTCACATTTCACGTGGCTCTAAACACACAGGTTACTCAGACACAGACAACAAAATGAGCCTCAGCCAAACAACAACAATCAGACATAAGTATAAAAGGTAAAATATATGTACAAATATAAAGTACACGGTACGTGAGGTATACACGGCATTCTCACCATGTTAGTAGTCTGCCTAGGCGTAGCCCTTGAAGATGCCTGCCCGACTTTGTGCCATTTCTCCTAATACAGTATGTTTTGTTACCCGTTTAACCACCTCATTTCAGCACTGCTGCAGGCAGTGACTGCTATTTCATCTGTACTTCTTTCTTAATGCAACTTGCAGCAGTTTCTCTGAGAAGCTTTATCTTTTGTAGGGAGTGAGTTTCCAGCTCTGGAAGCACCCAGCCAAAGCCCGGGTCCCACCTGCAAAGGCTGAAGTGGGGGCATTTTCTGGCAAGCCCCAAGAAGAGAGAAGTTGGATCAGACGAGTTTAATGAAAGTCCTTCCCAACTAGGCTTTAAGGTTTCCACTGTCACTCCACAGCTGGCTTCATCCAGCTGCACATGTGAAATCTGACCACCCATCATGAACAACCTCAGACCCAGGATGCCAAAGGCCCACTGGACTCCATTGGGGAGGGGGATCCAGTATCATTTTGAAAGTTAGTCTGAGACTCTTTCAAAACTGTCCCAAATTCACTTTTCTTGAAGCACGAAGATGGTGCACCTGTGTTGCTAGGGAAGCCTCCTCACCCTTGTCCTGCCAGACAAAATACTCCACTCCGAGATGGTCTTAGGGGAAATAAAGTAAAGGGTGACTGCCAGCCTATGTGAGGAGAGCCTAAAGAGCCAAAGCGTCCCAATGATCAAATTATTACTTTTTTAAAACATTGCAGTCTGATTGAACTCAAGAGTTCTGAAATAGCTAGGAGGTTGAATCTCTTGACATTTTTCCATGATTTGCTGGTAGGTGCTTTCACAGCTGCAGGGGACAGGCTTCAAGGTTGGGGAGAGGCATTATTGCATTCAAAGTTTTGGCAGAATACGGAGGAGAGTCCAGATGCAGGCAGGCCCCTGAGCTTCTACACAAGTCTGATCCAACACTGGAGCAGAGTCATAAGTACATGTGAATCTATAGCAAGGGTGAGAGTTGCACCAAACAAACAAACCCTTCCTGATCAGAGAAACTGCAGTAGCAAGTCCAGCTCTCAAAGACAAGTTCAAAGATGGCAAGTTAGTCCAAACTATTTGCCTCCTTGTTAAAATGCCATTGTGCGATTTGCTTCCTTTCCCATTCAAATGTTCAGGTTCACTACACTTGACCACACAGGATGTCTGATTCAAAACATGTGGTGCCCTCAGATCTGATGAAGGGACAAGCGATGGCAGTTCATTTCAGAGACAACTCTGCAGAGCAGCCAACCTGAGTGCACACTGCTCAAATCAAGTCACTCATCCCAAAGCAGAGACAGCACCACACTGAGTCCCACAGGGACAATAGTGCTCCAGCCGTGGATCTGGCCGGCACCACATCAAAGGGCCCGTCCATCTTCAGAAATGGAAATGCCACGTGTGACAATTATGAGGTTTCTCAGGTTTTTGGGGGGGGATTAGCAGAAGAAGGAACTAATGTCACTGTCCTCCTGGAACTCGGGAACAATCTGGTCTGAAGTTCCTATTTCTGAATCAACATACCCAGGTTCCAAGACATACTCGAACCAGGGATGGAGTAAGATTTCGGGAGCCGTGAGTCTCTCTGAAGGTTCTCTTCTCAGGAGGCTGCGGATGAGGCACCTGGCTTTGGGGGAGACATGCTCGGGAATGCAGAACTGTCCTCGGCGGATTTTGGAGAAAAGAGCACTGGGGTCTGAGTCATGAAAGGGGTATCGTCCGACCAAAAGGGTATAGAGCATCACCCCAAGGCTCCAAACGTCCGCTGCTTTGCCAGAGTAAGTCCCTGTGGTGTTGAGGATCTCGGGGCTCACATAGGCTGGGCAGCCATGCTTATCTGACAGTGCATCATCTTCACCCTTGATTATGTGTGTATCTTCCAAACTTTCCAGTCTGAGCTGGGTTCTGCAGGAGAGAAAAACTGAGCTGTGATCTCCAGAGCAGCTGCTACAGAAAAACAAGGCCTTCCCAGTAACACTGCCCACAGGCACTAACAGCCAAGACCGCAGGAATGTCATTTACCCCTTCATCTAGTAAGCACTGTCCTGCAAGCACCCAGGACTGGCGATTTCACAAACCAATACAAACTGCAATAAATGTTTGCAAAGTATTGAGAGAATACCCAGGGCGGAGGGTATGATGCAAAGTCTCAAATAGTATTCATGATGCTAGAGCTTGTAAGAGATATCCTAATAGGGTTGCACAACTGACAAAGTTCACATTGCAGAACTCAGAGCTGGTCTCAGGGGAAGGCAGACATGCTCTACAAAAGCTGTCAGGGAAGAACAGTGCATGTATCCTTACTGAGGGAGGGCCTGCACATCCTGGTGACTGAGCATCTCTTACCGACTGCCTAGGCTACTCAGACGCATGCTCTACGTTATAGAACATGTAGCCTCCAAATCACTTTCTGGGGCTGCTGCCCACACTGATAGGACAGAGGAAACTCTGTTCACCCAAGTACCAGCTGTGATAACTACAATGGGATATTTTCAAGGAATGTTAATTAACATTTATTGGCATGTTTCAAAGAACACATAGCCTGGATAGATTAGTTATGGGAGCAAACAAGTGAGGCTGATGGATTTGAGGACCCCGAGAGACCCCTCAACACTCCTGCACTAGAGCACAGACCAATGAACACACTTAAATGTCTAGACGAGGGTCTCTTTTTCAGATTGTTTAAAAAGTCACTCGAGAATCTGGGACTAAGAGTGATGTGGAAAGGAATTACAGACTGGAAAACCTTAAAGACACCCATGAAACAGCAAGTACCTGCTTATTCAGAACCAGCCACCCACATCTCCTAGACCCCCAAAGCTCAAAGACATGTGGGGTACCACTTATATCTCATATCCGGTCCCCACTTCTCTGAAATAGCCCTATTTTGGTAAGTCACTAGTTGTAAAGTTATATGCAAACATTTGGTCAGTTCCTTTTCCTCTCCAAGGTCTGGTGATTTCTTTTCTTTCTTTTCCAGCCTTCCTGTTCCCTGGAGTGTAGTATACATGTGCTAACTTCGGTATGTCCTCAGCATGACCTCCCTGTCGTTATGTAAAATACCCATTGGTTCTGTAAACGGAAAATATGACTCAACACACAGTGTCTACCCCTGATTGGCTCCTGTAGCGCTAAACCCTGCACCTGTGCTGGTTACACGAATATAGTGTCAGCCTGCCATTGCTTAACCCTCAGGTTGCCAAACCCCATGCCCATGACACTGGTCTGTGCAATGCAGATTTCAAAAGCCAGCAAGGAGGTGTGTAAGGCATGTTTCAGAAAAATGCATCACCATATCAAAGAGGCACGTTCCAGGAATTGGACACTTCTTCATTGCAAACAGTTTGCTTTTCTTTGCTAATCGGTATGTTTCAATAGTTAGCTCAAGGTCAGATACAAAGACAGACTTTAAGGCACTTCAACCCTGTACACTTTTTTGAGCTCTGGAGTTATAGGTAAAAACACACAGGTGGGGTAAGCCCCATGAGACTAGAGGCAGCAAAATAATTCACTCCCACCTTGGTAATTCTACAGGACTTACTCTGTATCTTCCTACTACAGATGAGGTCTGCCTCTCAGGGAGAGGTTTAATCCATCTCCTGCAGCTTCCTGAACTCTCATTGAAACCTCCACTTTGAATCTTAATGCTTCGTTATTCCCTTATCAAGCACATCTTGTCCTTTATGAGGTAAGCCAAGATCTATATTTAGCAGTGCATGCTAGCCAACTTCCATCTATTATTCAATGTGGCTATTTTCTGAAGATGTTGCCAACAGAGATGTCTAAAAAGTCACCAGAGAATGTGAACGAACTACGGAGGCAGGGCTAGGGGTTGGGAGTAGAAACTGAAATGGAACAGGAGCTCTGCAGACACAAGAGTCTATCGAGCTCTGTGATGCCTTCTAGGTTCAACAGAGCCACTTAATGTAAGCAAGAATTTGACAGCTTCTTGGAGTTAGTGCTGGGAAGGGCAGGTGAACACCTTTTCCTTTCTGACAACAGGAAATAAGCCTGACCCTGGGGCAGAAGTAGGGAGGGTCAGCAGTTAGCATCCACAAAAGGACTCAGGTGTGCCCAAATGAACTAACTTTAGCCATGACCGTTCAAGTGCAGGGCTTAATGCTAAACCACAGAGCCACTGGACCCTTGGGTTTGTCTAGCACCTGTCTGCACAACCTGTACCTTCATTTCGGTTCCAAAAGGCCACAGGAGACGCTGTGGCAGTGGCTCACCTCTCCTCCGTGGAGAAGACGAATTTCCGAAGCTTCAAGTCCCCCAACACGATGGCTGACTGGTGGCAGTGGGCCACGGCAGAGACAATCTGCTTGAAGAGCCGGGCGGCCTCCTCTTCCCGGAGCCTCTTCCGGCTTCGCACATAGGAGTGCATGTCCCCAAAGTCCTTCTCAAAGAAGACATAGGCCTTGGTCTCCCCGAGGATTACTTCCACAATGCCTGTAATGTTTCTGTGCGATGGCAGCTGGATGTAAGGCCTGATCTTGTCCTGGTAGTGTTTAATGGGAAACACCTGCAGAGAGAAGGTGACCTGTTTAAGGGGCTAGAAAAGCAGACGCTGCCTCCCAGGTGCTGTAGGAAGCTGTACTGACAAATCTTAGGGCTCTGAATGACAGCAAGCTCCACTCATATATTGCCTTAACTCTGCCACCCAGTCTTAGGCAGCTCTAGCTGCCCTGATACCCTTAAAACTGGACACAACTAGGGCTCTGGGATAACAAACGCTCAAATGCTACTCCCTCCTGTAAGATGACTTGAAGGAAATATCTTCTGGAGACTCTCTGCTCCTGGAGCTAAGCCCAGCACTTGGCTGTGGCCCTTCGTTGCAGATAATGCTGAGAATTGTGGATGAAATGTACCCCAGCATCTCCAGGGGTGAAAAGCAACCGCTAGATATGCATATGTCACAACACAGTCAAGGAATATGGTTGACTGCAGCCTCCAAGGGGAAGCAGGGGCTGAAACACGCAGAGCTGTCATTAGTCAGAGGGACAGATGACTTGGAAGGAGAGACTGTGACAACACAGCCTTAAGCAACCTGCCTACAGCTGTTACTCAGGTCAGCCCAGTTACCTTCTCACAGGAGGGGATGGGCACCTCTGAATGGTCTTTTCATCTGTTTGTTTACACGCCCCCCCACCCTGGCTGCCCCGCCCCCAGAATGGGTAGCGAGTGCTCTAAGATGCCGGCTGGTCTCTTTAAGGACCTTTTGTTCAGTCCGGTTACTCATATCCTAGACTCAACTGGAAATGGTGACACACGGGCTGTCACCATCTGGATTCAGCTATTATCTGCTCGGAGGAACTGGAAGGGGTTGCACAATGACCCAGACCCACCCCACCTCTGAGGTGGCTGCTCTGGCACCAACTGGAAAAATCTCTCTGCTGCCCTCTCCTCCAGCCCCACCCACCTCACAAAACACATGCTTCTCACAAAGCTGTTCTCTGCGCCCCAATCAAGAAGAGTTTCTTTCACCCCTTAAACTGTACTTGACCATGCATTTGAAATTTCACGACGGTGGACAGTAGGTGGCAGCAGCAGGCGGGGGGGGGGGGGTCAGGTGAGTTGCTGAAAACCCAGCAGCTGCTTTAACTCGCCGGGAATTGAAAGGAGGAGCAGGTGGGGCTGTAGGAGTGCCCGAGGTGCAGGTGTCCAGCTCCCAAAGAGCAGACTGCGCCGCCCTGCCGCGGCCCAGCGCGCTGTACCGGAGCCCTCGGCCGATCCTATTTCTATTTGTATCCTTGTGTTCCAAGGAAAATCGCTGGCCGGAAAAGAAAGTCAATGTTTGCAAGCCTCTGCGCTTTCCAACATTCCTCCATCGGGCAAAAGGCCCTCCTGGGTTGGAAGACCCTCTCCGACTGCTCCCTAGGGAGGGCTGTATATTTATCCCAAGGAGAGGTCCAGCCGGAATGCCCTGGGCCCAGGACACGGTCTTTACCACCTACACTGAGCCCCAGAGCCATGAACCTCCGTCTAAGAGCTCGCCCCTAGCTCCGGGCCCTGAGGAGGCACCCACCGCAGGGCTTCCTTCCAGGACAAGGGGAGGAGAGGGATGAGAGCAGGGCCATGACATGGCTCTGGAATCCACTGCAATTCCAAACTTAAATGGAACGCCAAGCGCGAGCTCCACTGAGCGCCAAGGAAAAGAACACAGATAAAGCAATTGAACCCTGCACTACCCCCCAGCCCGCCGAACCCCTACCATACCACTCCGCAGGAAACCTCTCAATCTCCCCAAAGGCGACGCTGATCAAAATACCGCCTTATCCGTCTCAACACACTTATCCGCTCTGCCCCAAACCCAAGCGTCGGCGATGCGCCGGACCCCCGGCGCCTGTGGACCACCGAGCCCCGTACCCCGGCCCCAGAACACCGACCTTGCAGCGCAGCTCGCGGCCGGTGTGGATGCACAGCGCCCGGGACACATGCTCGCGCTCGGCCAGGGGCAGCAGCAGGTAGTCGGCGATGCGGCTGGGCCCGGGTGCGCTCCCGCAGCCTCCACCGGTTCCCGGCGCGGCGGGCGGCGGCTGCGGGCTGCAGGGCGAGCCCGGGGGGCTGAGGTAGTCTGGAGGGTTCGAGCACTCGGAGAGGCGCGGGCACTTGGCCGCCACCGTCGCCGCGTCGTCCGCGTCCAGCAGGCGTTTGGCTGGGGTGCCCCGGGCGGCCGGGAACAGTAGGGCCGCACCGCGGGGCTGCGAGGCACCGCTCAGGGCAAAGCGCACGGGACCGACCCGCATCGCGTCCCCGGCCGGAGCGGCCCCGGCTTTGTAGGTCCCGGGATCCGCACGGGAGGATACTTTGGGCTGGGCGCCGACGCTGCGACTCCCTCCAGTCCGCGGGATGGAGTTTGCAGAGCGTGCTTGGGTCGGCCCCCAAGAGGGGCAAAACAGTTGTGGCTCCCAGCGACGCTGGCGTTGCACGCGAGGACCACGCTGACCGCGCGTCCTGGGGGTCGGAGGCCGGCTGGGGTCCCCGAGCCCCGGCAGGCACCAGATCGGGGCGCTTCGCAGGGGGCGGCCGCCGCTATTGTTGCCGAAGCTGTGAATAGTCCCGGAGGTGGAGGCGGGCGGCGTTCCTGGGGTCCTGAGCCGCGAGGACAAGATTCCACAGGCTCAGCGAGGGCACTGAGCAAATGCACTTCCCAAAGCAATTAGTCTCCAGAAAACGCCTGAGCAACTTTTCCGCCGCGCTCGGGATCCTGCGCGCTCCTGGGCTCCGGGCGTGTGAGCGAGCGAGACGCGCTCGGAGAGAGTGACTGAGTGTGAGTGTGTGCGCCGCACTGATCCCGGCCAGGGCACTCCTCCTTCTCCTTTTCCTCCACCTCCTCCGCCTCCCGGTGACTCACGCTGTATACACACACACACTCACAGGCCGGGCTGTGTAAACAGTTGGGAAGCCGGGTTGTGCAATGAGGTGGCTGCGACGACTCCGGCCGGGCCGCCCGGCTCGCAGTCACCGGAGCGGAGGGAGGAGACTGGGGGAGGGGACGTAGGGTTGGAGGTGGGGAGGACCCGGTGGCCCCGGGGCAGAGGATGCTCGGACGGCGCGCGCCCGGCCGCAGGTGGGACCTTCCCGGGCCGGCCAGAGCGCGCGCACACGCCCCCCGGGCTAGGCTGGGCTGGAGGCTGCGCGCTCCCGCCCGCAGGCCCGCGGCTCTGCTGAATGCAGGAGGGGGCGGAGGAAAAGTTCCCGTGACGTCAGGGTCCCGGGGAAGAGGGTGGGAGGGGCGGAGCCTCGGGGGAGCGACCTCTGATTGGTGCGCGCGCCTCATTCACACAACACAAAGGACTGCGAGCTCCAGCCGGGCGCGCGCACCTGGGGGCTCCGCAACCTCCGGCGGGTGCTGCTCCGCGGTCACGCCTTCCGCCCGGGGGGATCTCCCGGCCGCCTTGCTCCCGGGGAGCTCTGGTGGAGTCGGGGGCGCCGCTGAGGCCCGGCTGTAACTGGGGGAAGGGGGAGAGGGAAGGTGATGAATTCCAGAATCAGTCATTCACCCCCACGCGGTAGTTCCGGGGAAGACCTGTGCGTGGTGGTGAATGTCGCTTTTTTTTCCCTTTTCCTGCTCCCTCCCAGCTCTAATCCCCAGCGTCTGTTCTCTTCCACAAATAGAACCTTCTGTTGGATGAAATAAAAGCAAACACTGGGCCTTCTGCTCAGCCTCCACCTCCACGCCCCTCCCGCGCCTGCCGCCCGGCCGGATTGCACGGAAATAGCTTCTCCTAGCTCCCGGGCCGCCCCTTCGCGGTGACTCGCAGAAAGAGCTTCCTGAGCCAGGGCCGGTGGGAGACAAAGGATGTGGGGAGCGGGCGGAAGGGGCCCACGTGGCCGCTGCCGGATTCCTGTCCCCTCCCGCCTCCCTCCGCGCCTCGGGGTCTAGGGCGGCGGTGCCTGCCAGAGTGTTGGGGTACGTGTCATTCCCGCCACCTCCAGGGTTACTGCTGCCTGTACCCGGACAAGGTCGCTCTAGCCGACCTTACTTTATGAAAGCAACTTGGAATCTTATTTTGTGTGTGTGTGTGTGTTTTTTTTTTCTTGCGCAAACCAGGTCAGCTTGGAGTCCCTAGATAGTATTATTAAAGTCTTCTTGCACTTGTGCTAAATACTTAATTTTCTAAAAACAGGTCAAACCCAAGAATAAATCCTTTTCATTATTCTCCATTCAGCTAACACTAATTAAGCATCTCCAAGGGCTAGACGCTGGGGATTAGAAGATTTAAATTGAAACAGTAGTGATAGTTGGCATCAGTTGTGGCCTACCGGGTGCGGCGTGCAGGCGCCAGTTTTTAGCATCTTGCACACATTACTTTAGTGAGTTACTTTTTTTGTCCCATTTCAGGCAACAAAGTGCAGCCTAGAGTGCTTTAAGCTCCATGCTGGGCAGTGGCTGACAAGTGGAACTTTCAAACTTCTTGGGCACTCAGGGAGTTCTTACAGTTTGCAGAAAAAGGTTGAGTTAGGGAGGCTCCCATCTCCAGAGCACTGGACCTGGGGATGAGCGACTTGGAAAGGAGAGGTATGAATGGTGTCGGCTGCCTGGTAGCACAGGGATTGGAGAGGGCAGGGTTGCTTCCAGAGGGGTAGGGAGCTGAACCTTTGCTGGTGGGTCCGATCTGGTATGTTTAAGAAGTTGCACTCAGCTGGGCATAGTAGTTCTCAACTTTAACCCCAGCACCCAGGAAGCAGAGGCCGGCAGATCTCTGTTCCAGGCCAGCCAGCCTACTTTATATAGCAAGTTCTAGGCCAGATCAGGCTATATAATGAAACCCTGGCTCCAAGAAAAGTTGTACTCCATCCTGAGGACTCCTGAGATTTAACACCTTGCAAGATTCTTCCCTGCAGGAATCTTTAGGATGGGCTGAGCTGACAGCTGGGCCTCTGTACCTAGATGAGGAACCTGTGGTCCTGAGCTGAATCATGCACCTCCCTCTCAGCCTCTTCTGAGAGAGACACATCACTGTGACCCACTGGGTTTCCTTGATGCCCTAGCTAGATACATGTCCCCTGTTCTGCCCTACTCAGCTCTTTGGGTTGGCCTTCTCAAACTGACTTTCACTCAGTGTGACCATCAGGAAGCCTTGGCAGGCCATGAGAGGCAGAAGAGACTAACCAAACAACTCCCTCTCCTCTCTGCTTGGAGTACGTGGCAGCCTCTGTATGCAGTTCTTCACAGCCACCCCACTCTGAGACTGTGGATTCTTCCCCCTGACTGCTGCAAGGCCTGTCAGGAGCCCTTTTGGAAAGTGCTTTGGCTGAAAAGAGCCACACTGCCCTTTGTAGGAAGGACATCCACATTGAGTGACTCCTCGATAAAGGATAAAGGGCGAGTCCTCTTGCCCAGACCTGTGCCATCTCTGAAGAGCATTCCCAGCTTTGCCAACTCCCAGCTGGAAGCAACTGAGTCCTTCTTAGACTGCAGGACAGCCCAGCTGCTGTTCCTGCCCCACCCAGCTCCTTCCCTCCCCTCCCTTACCAGGCACCATGCACTAGATGCTACTTCTCATTGCAATGTGACTCCTGGGGAATCCAGCCCATGGCACCCCCTATTCATTAACTCAGCTCCCTCCGAGACTCTAGCTTCTGGACTCAGGTGCTATGAATTTTTCCTCCAGCCCCGGGATGGCAGCAACTGCCTGATATTAAATGCTTACTGTGCTTTGGTCTGTTTTATTTCTGCTTTTCCAATACCTTAGGGACCATTCCCCACATCAGATTCTTTTCTACTAAACTTGTTGGCCTGGGTTCTGTTTACCTTTTAGTCCCCTTCTCCCCCCTCCCCCCAACCTAGTTCAAGACTGTATTCCGGATTCCTGTAGAGAGCTTCTGAGGCACAAAACCATCCTTTCAGCCAACAGCAAGTACCTACTATATTCCAGGGCACCTAAGTGCCAGAGTTACAGGTGTCCACAAAGCAGGATTGTCCTCCCTCCCCTCAATCCATTCTTTGTTTTTAATTATTTATGTATGTGAGTATTTTGCATGTATATCATGCAATGTTTTCTGAGGACAGAAGAGGGCATCAGATGCCATGGAACTCGAGTTACAGAGGGTTGTTAGCTGCTATATGGGTGCTGGGAACAGAACCCAGGTCCACTACAAGAGTAGATAGTGCTCTTAATCACTGACCCATCTCTCCAGCCCCCCTCAATCCATTCTTTACACAGCTATGACATTATTCCTGAAACTTGAACCCTATCACATCAGGCCCCCAGCCTCACACCCTGCGGAGAAGATCCATGCCCCACACTAGCTGTCTTTCAGGTCCAAGCCCTTTTAAGATTCATCCTTCTTCCGGGCCTCTGCCCTAGGCAGGCCAGGTCCTGGCAGAGCCCCAAACACATCTGCCAATTCTCACCTCTGCACTGTTGCCCATAATGTTCCCTCCTACTGGAATCACTCTTCTCCCTCTGCCAAGCTAATGAGCTCTCACTCATCCTTCAAAACTTACCTTCTAATTTCCCCACCACCTGAAGTCAGGTGAACATATCCCCCACTTGCAATGAAGTCCGCTCTCTTGTGAAACTTTCGTTGAACTGCATTCCCAGAAAGAAGCCTAGGCTTATTCACTGAAGCCCCAAAGCCTAAGGTCCATCATAAAAGAGGGGTTCAAAAAGCATCCACAAAATGCATTACTCAGGGACAAAGGGTCACGGGCAGGGACAGCTGGAGATGACAGAGGAGAAAGCAGCATTTGGGCAGAGACAGGGCTGGAGACTCCAGGACAGTTCTCACAGTTAAAGGGAGCTCTGGAAGGCAGTACGCTGTAGCTGGTCCAAGAAAGTAGAGAGTAAGGCTTGGGGCTGCATGCCCAGGAAGGTACACACGGACATCTAGCAGAGCCTGCCATCAAGTCAGCTGATGCACCAAAGAGTGGAAATTGGCCCCATTTGGGGCCTGGGGTTTCCATTCTGACAAGTCTGGACTGAACATCACTCCCTCAGACAACATGCCAACTAGCCTTTATGTTCTCAATGGCCTTATCTGTGAAATGGGCATCAAAATGTCCCATTTTGGGGGTGTGGTGGCACATGCCTTTAATCCTAGCACTTGGGAGGCAGAGGCAGGCGGATCTCTGTGAGTTCAAGGCCAGCCTGGTCTACAGATTGAGTTCCAGGACAGCCAGGTTGGCAGGGAGACCCTGTCTCAAAAAGACCCCCCCCCCAAAAAAAGTCCTGCTTTTCTTCTCCAGCAAGGAAAAAAATAGGTACAAGTATGAAAAGTGCTTTGGGGTAATCTGCTCATGCCGGATGTGAAGTGACCAGATGTGTATTGCCTGGTCCCAAACATGATCCACTTACTAATCGATATTCACTAAGGGCTCACCATAGGCCAGAATTGAAAAAGGCTTTTACGGGGCTTTTACTCTGCTTTTGCAGAGGACCCGGGTTCGATTCCCAGCACCCACATGGCGGCTAAGAACCATCTTTGACTCCAGTTCCGGGGGAATCCAACACCCTCTTCTCACCTCCGTGGCATTGCACGACATGGGTGCACAGACCTGCATGCAGACAGTACATTCATACACATAAAAAAAAAAAAAAGGCTTTTACATGAAAACCCAAATCAATGAATAAAACATGTAAGTCAATAGGATCCAAGCAGGAAGTAATTCTTCCCTGTTAAACAGTATCTACCACATGGTGCTTGGTGAGATGTGGCTTAGAAGCCAGAATTGCCTCTGATTGTATATGTGTGAATTCACATCGCTGATTGTACATGTGTGAGTGCACATGTGTGCATGTGTGTCTTGGATGGCCTCAGAACTCTGCTGAGTTAACACCTGATGCTCAAAACTTGAGTTGGGGGGAAATTGATTTACGTCGGACTTTTCAGGAACTCACATGTCGTGCAACACAGGGAAGCCTGCAGTGATTTTTCTGATGAGGCTGAGCTACCGAGGAGCTCAGGCTTAATTCATTCCCTCGTGTGCCAAGGTAGGCGCCGGCAGCAATGCTGGAGGGCTCGGAGTGCCCCTTTCTGGATGACGCAGCACTTCTTGGTTCTACCATCTCTCTGCCTTCTGCACACTGGCATGAGGGATGGATCAGCATGTTATATTTCCTGATCCTAAGTTCTGAAGGATGAATTTTAAAACTTGGAAGCTGTTTAGGAAAAGATAATATTTCAAAAGCTATAGAAATAAACATGTATGGGGCTGGAGAGACAGCCTGGCGGTTAAGAGCACCGACTGCTCTTGCAGAGGACCCGGGTTCGATCCCCAGCAACCACATGACGGCTAAGAACCGTCCGTAACTCCAATTCCAAGAGAACTCCAGTTCCAGGGGAATCCAAGACCCTCTTCTGACCTCCGCGGCATTGCACTACACGTGCAGACAGTACACTCATACACATACAAAACCTACATGCAGACAGTACACTCATACACATACAAAAATAAATACAATTTAAAAAAATTAAAAAAAGAAATAAACATGTAAACATATATCCTGTCCCTACCATATTAGACTTTTTTTTTTTTTTTTGTCTTTTGGAAACAGGGTTTCCCTTTAGTCCCAGTTGTCCTGGAGCTTGCTATGTAGACCAGGCTGGCCTTGAACTCACAAAGATCCACTTGCCTCTGCCTCCCAAGTGCTGGGATTAAAGGTGTGCACCACCATGGGCATAGACCTTTTTCTATTGTTTACTATTCATAACAATCTAGAAGAGTTATTATTATACCCCCCCACACACACCCTGAATAGAGGTACAAACAGCTAAGAGAAGCCAAGTGACTTGTCTAATATGCAGCTGAGTGGCTGTGGTAGAATTACACATTGGCTGGCTCCCAGCCAAGCCCTTATCTACTTTATGCAGTATTCCAGTGGGGTATGCATGACTGCGCCTGGGTAATAAGGACGAATTCTTTTTTTTAATTTTTTAAAAATTTTATTTATTTTTCCTATGCGTATGAATGTACTGTCTGCATGTAGGTCTGTGCACCCATGTCGTGCAATGCCACGGAGGTCAGAAGAGGGTGTCAGGTTCCCCTGGAACTGGAGTCAAAGACGGTTCTTAGCCGCCATGTGGGTGCAGGGAATCAAACCCGGGTCCTCTGCAAGAGCAATTGGCACTCTTAACTACTAGGCCATCTGTCCAGCCTCAAGGACGAATTCTTTTCTTGTTGTTTTGTGGGACTTTGATTTGTTTGTTTGTTTGTTTGTTTGTTTGTTTGTTTTTTCAGACAGGGTCTCTATAGCCCCAGCTGGCCTGGAACTCTATGTAGACCAGGATGCCCTCAGTCTCATGGAGATCCTTCTGGCTCTGCCTCCTGAGTGCCAAGATCAGAGGCATGTGCCACACATCCAGCTATGAAGAGGAATTCTACCCAAACACTTCTCTAACTGTAAGAGCAGAGTCCTCCCAGGTTGTCCCCTGGCATCTGTGGAGGCCTGAATTAGAGGACAAGTGAGGCTGTGACTGGCCTGTGACTGTTTCTCAACCTCTTCCAAGCTTGGCTTCAGCCCTCAGCAAACAGGGCCTCCAGGCAAGCCCTGGATACCAAAGCTTTCATCCAGACTGCAGGCACACCACACTCTGATGCTGCTGCTTTTTGGCTCTTCCTCGACCTCTTGTGGGCCCAGCGGGTCATATGGCAGTGACAACAGGTCACCTCAGGAAAACAGACTCCCACGGCTGAGTGCGGTGGCCCCGACTTTTAGTCCCAATACTCTGTAGGCCAAGGCAGATCACAAATCCTGCTTGGGCTATATTAACTAGACACAGTCTCTCTTTCTCTCTCTCTCTCTCTCTCTCTCTCTCTCTCTCTCTCTCTCTCTCTCACTCACACACACACACACACACACACACACACACAGAGTCAGGAGTCAGACATGGTAACACAATCTTATAATCCATCACTTGGGGGATGGAAACAGGAGGATCTGGAATTCGAGGCCATCCTCAGCTACATAGTGAGTTCTGGGGCAACCTTGACTACCTGTGACTGTCTTAACAACCTCCACTCAAATACATATATGCCCCCTAAAAGACTCCCTGTCCCTGGAAACAGGTTCTAGGCCTTTGGAACACAGAATTCTGGGGTCCCAGATACCTAGAATTCAGCAAAGCAAGTAGCTCTGTCAGTGTTCCTATGGGTAAGGATGTGTCAACTACCAGGTCTAAGGGCCACTCTCAGAGGATTCCTGAGACTTCACAAGACCTTTCCTCCTACCTGGTCCAATGCCCTTAGGTTTGGTGGTGGTGGTGGTGGTGGTGGTGGTGGTGGTGTTTTTTGTTTGTTTGTTTGTTTGTTTGTGTGTTTGTTTTTGAGATGGGGTCTCCCTGTAGCCCCAGCTGGCCTGGAACTCACTATGTAGCTGAGGATGGTGTGGACCATGCTGGCCTTGAACTCACAGAGATCTGCCTGCCTCTGCCTGCCGAGTGCTGGGATTAAAGGTATATGTCACCATGCCTGGCTCGCTCCCTGTTAGTTGTGAAATGTATTTCCTTTTGACTTGATCTGCGGTTAGTACCATCCTTGCTCTTCAGGAATGAAGTGGGGTGTGAGGAGCACTATTCATTCACAGAAATGCAGACAGCTTAGACTCCGTGCATTGAGGTGGTGGAGAGGGGGATGATCTCTCTGGGAGAGGAGGACAGGGCTGAGAGTCTGCAGAAGTGGCTCTGGAGGCTGCTGGCAATCTACCACTCCCTGGGCGGCTGGTCCACTGCTTGCATGCACTTTTGGGGTGTCTGGACAGGAAGCCCCTCAGAGCAGAGGCTAGGGATTCCTAGCCCGGGTGGAGGAAGGGAAGGCAAACCAGCCTCACTTTGCTTTCTCCCAGGTCTTTGCTAGAAGTTTATCTGGGAATTCCCACTCGCCCCTGGCTCTTGTTTCTTTTGTATTTTCATTCCTCATTTGGTACCTGGACATAGACCAGCCTCTGAACCCCCGGTGCAAGCCATCACCCTCCCAAGAGTCCGTGCAGGCTGGGAAGGAGCTGGGAACATAAGGCAGCATGAAGTGGTCAATGCCAATGGAAAACGCCGTCACCTGTACAGCTTCCTACACATGGAAAGTGTTCTGTTGTGTTGTCTCTATTGCAGTGGATGGCCATGGGTTATGATGGCAGAAAAGGCCTGGGCTCCAGGCCTGGCTATGCTACTGGATCTCAGGATGAACTTAAACAGACCCCTTCCCTGCTTAGGACTTTTCTTTTCCCTTCTCTTCTCCCTTTCTGATGAAGATGTTAAACTTATAGTTTTCAAACTAGTTTCCCTGGAACCCCAGTGGTTGATGGTGGGTTATTCCCCTCCCCCAGGGAAGAGCAGGATCTGCTGTGGAAGTGTGGATTCTAGTTCCTTCCCAGCATGCCATGCCGCGATGCCGCCATAAGATCCAGTGATCTCTGAAATCTCATCTATTTATAACACTGATTGTTTAGTTTTTCAAGACAGGGTCTTACTCTGTTGTCCAGGCTGGACTCCAATTCCAGGGCTCAAGCAATCCTGCCTCAGTTTCCACCTTCCTTAGTGTATTAGTGACTTTTCTCATTGCTGTAACAAAATACTTGACAAAGTCAAGTTAAGGGGAGAAAGGGCTTCTTTTTTAAATTTTATTTATTATTTTATTTTATTTTATTTTTTTTGTCTTTTTGAGACAGGGTCTCCCTGTAGCCCCAGCTGTCCTGGAACTCACTCTGTAGACCAGGCTGGCCTTGAACTCACAAAGATCCGCCTGCCTCTGCCTCCCAAGTGCTAGGATTAAAGGCGTGCGCCACCACGCCCAGCTTATTTATTTTTGTATGTGTATGAATGTACTGTGTGCATGTAGGTTTGTGCACCCGTGTCGTGCAATGCCGTGGAGGTCAAAAGAGGGTGTTGGATTCCCCTGGAACTGGAGTTCTCCTGGAATTGGAGTTACAGACGGTTCTTAGCCACCATGTGGGTGCTGGGGATCAAACCTGGGTCCTCTGCAAGAGCAGTTGGTGCTCTTAACGGCTAGGCCATCTCTCCAGCCCGAGAAAGGGCTTCTTTTCCTTACCCTTTGAGAGCGTGGTCTGTCATGGCAGGAAGACATGATGGCGAGAGCGTGAGCAAGGTCACGTTACATCACAGTCAGGAAGCAGCGAGAGGTGGGCTGTGCTTAGCTTGCTTGCTCATCTCCGCTCAGTCCAGAACCATGGCCCATGAAATGGGCATCACTCACCTTCCAGGTGGATCACCTTCCCTCAGTTAACCCAGTCAAGAAACTCCCTCCCAAACATGTGCAGACATTTGTCTCTGAGGCGATTCTAGATCCTGTCACGTTGGCTATCAGTATTATTTAGTATTTCATGTAGCTTTTGCTACAGGCACATACCACCAAGCCCAGCTGAGTTTTTAAAACTGAATGTCAGGCATCACCAGCTAGGAGTCCACAGGCCAAGTCCAAGTTGTTTTCATGCTTTGTGAGCCCATCTCAATGCAGGAGAGTCTTTGGGGCATGAGACATGACTGTCTTGTCTACCACAGTCCCCCTCTCTCCTCAGTGTCTACTGCCCACCACTCACACTCACAGTCACAGCTGACCGCTTAAGAGCTTTGAGTTTGCATCCTCTGAAAGGTTCCCTCTCCACCCCCTCCTCCTATAAGAAGCGCTGGATGGCAGAAGGATGGGGCTCCAGAGTCTGATAATAGATGTGTTTTAAAAGAGGGAGGACACAGGAGAAGCAGGAGCGCTGGGGGAGGGGCTTCCCTGACTTCCTCCTGTCTGGCCTTGGGGAGGGGCCTCCCTGACTTCCACCTGTCTGGCCTGGGGGAGGGGCTTCCCTGACTTCCTCCTGTTAGTTTTTATCAACTAGACACTAACTAGAGTCACCTGGGAAGAAGGAACCTCAACTGAGGAATTACCACCATCATATCGGCCTGTGGCTATGTCTGCTAACTGATGTGGGAGGGCCCAGCCAACTGTGGGTGGTGGCTTCCCTAGGCAGGTGAGCCTGGCCTGTATAACATAGGTAGCTGAGCCAGGGGAAAGCCAGCCAATAAACAGTGCCCCCTCCATGGTCTCTGCTTCAAGCTCCTACCTTGAGCTGACTTCCCTTGATGATGGACTATAATTTACAAGCTAAAACAAACCCTTTCCTCCCCAAATTGGTTTTGGTCTGTATTTTATCAACATCAACAGAAAGCAAACTAGGACAGTAGGCCTATGACTATGTTGGCCAATTGAAGGGTAATGAAAACATCCTCTGAAACTTTCCAGCTAGATTACAAGGGTCTTGCAGCTTCTCCCTTCACGGAGACACTGGGACCTACAGCCCCAAGAGGCAAGTAATAATCTCAGCAACCCTGAGAATGCTCAAAAGTTCACAGGAGGCCCTTCAGATGACCCAGCTGGACCTACCCGGCCACTGTCCCAGCCTGGGTGGCAGTCAGGGGAGTGAGAAAGCTACCTTAGGAGTGAACACTCCACCACAGAATACACCAGAGCCACCCCTCCACCCTGAGACCTGTATGTCCCGACTCCCTAGATCCCCTCAAATGCTGGAGTGGTTTGTTACACAGCAATGGACAACTGGAACAATATTCCAGAACTGTTCTAAGTGGATCAAACAGTTTAATGAGCAGGATCTCACCATTCCTTAAGACAAGCTTAGATGCTATTATGGTTTGAATGTGGAAAGTCTCCACAGGTGCTTGTGTTTGAACACTTGATCTTCAGTAGGTGATGTTTAGAATGCATGAGACTATGACTTAGGTAGCAAAGGTGGATCACTTGGGCCTTGGTTTTGGCTTCTGTCTGAGCTGTCTACTTCCTGATCCACCAAAATGTGAACAAGCAGCTGATATGAGCTCCCACCACCACGGAAGTGGTTCCAGCCACACACTCCCCTGTGCAAGCAGCCTGCTACCAGAGCTGCCTTCCCCCACCTCCTTCCAGCATCCAGGCAAACTGAGCTGACTGGAGGAAAGGGCTTTCCAAGCACACCTACAATGGCCTTGTCATCACCTCTAGTATCCCCAGGATCGGTGGAGGCCTAAGTTCAGATCTTAGGAACTCTATCACACCCATGAATCACCTTGACACATAGAGCATTCATCAAAAGTATATATAGCTGGGTGTGATGGCATTAGCTGGGTGTGGTGGCCTTTAATCCCAGCACTTGGGAAGCAAAGGCAGGCGATCTCTGTGAGTTCAAAACCAGCCTGGTCTACATAGAGAGTTCCAGGACAGCTGGGGTTGCAGGGAGACCCTATCTCAAAAAGACCAAAAAAAAAAAAAAATACAAAAGTATACATAAATATACATCAATACACATATCCTATGGGCTGAAAAGGGATTTCTTATTGAAAAGGTGAAAGGGCCCTGTTCTAGTTTGCTTTCAATCACTGTGACAAAACACTGTGAATAAAACCAACTTGGGGAAGGAAAGGGCTTATTTGGCTCACATCTCCTGGGTCACAGTTCATCACTAAGGGAGCCCAACATAGGAACTCAGGGCAGGAACCTGGAAGAGGAGCTGAATCACAGGCCATGGAAGAACACTGCTCACTGGCTTGCTCCTCTGGCCCATGCTCAGCCTGCTTTCTTATACAGTCAGAACCACTGCTCAGGGGTGGCACCAACCACAGTGAGCTGGACCCTCCCACATCACTCAACAATCTTGAAAATTCTCCACAGATGTGGCCACAGGCCAGTTCAATGGAGGCAATTCCCCAATTGAGGCTCCCTCAACCCAGGTGTGTCAAGTTGACACTAAAGCTATCCAGCACAGGTCCCCACCCCACAGCAAAGTGAACTGAGGTCTGTGGGCTGTTTGGAAGTCAGTTATCACCTCCTCGGACATGCCACTTTCATTCTGCCTGCACTGGGCCTTGGGTAGCTTGTCAAGACTGGTTCCGTTCATTCCTAAAGGAAGCCAGGCACTGTGCACAGGACTACACGGTCTCTAGGGTGTCTGTTTTAAAACAGTGCAGGCTGGTGGCTCTTCAGGTGGCAAGAGGATGTCTGCAGATGATGAAAAGAGGGGCCGGGGTGGAGAGATGGCTCAGCAGTTAAGAGCACTGACTAATCCTGGTGAAGACTTGGGTTCAGTTCCCAGCACCCACATGGCAGCTAGCTCCCAGCTGTCTTGTGCCAGCACTGCATGGATGTGGTGCACTTAGATACATTCAAACAAAATATTCATACACATAAAATAAAAATAAACTAAAAAACAAAAGCAAAGGTGGAATGGGCCTTGGTCGCTGATGGAGGGCGGTGTGGCAGTCCTTCCTCTTGTCTTTCCTGGGAGGAGGGCCACCCAAGCTACTTCATTGGTGTAGGAAACCCACCTACACCAAGCACTGGCCCTGTTATGCACTGGTTTGCAGACATCATCTCATTCATCCTCACGAGCTCCACAAGTATTAGGATCTCCATTTTCCAACTGAGGGAAAGGAAGCTCAGAGACATTAGGTAATTTGTCCAAAGTCAGACAGCTGAAAACACTGCAGTCAGAGTCCAGACCCGAGTCTGGCCAACTGCAGGGGACCTTCCTGCTCCCTCCACTTCGCTCCCATGCTTGCTGTCATCTGACTCCATCTCTGAGAAATTGCCCAGAGATGCTGTAGGGAAAGTGGCCCGAGGCCTCCCTGGAAGTTGGGAGGGAGGGAGGGAGGGAGGCTTCCTCAGCGTCTTAGAAGACAATCCAATTTGTAAAAACTTCTTTTAAGACCTTGGTGTGTTGGCTCAAGCCTGGACCAGGGCTCTGGAAGGGATCTTTGTTCTGGACAAGAGTCACTTGTCACCTGGCTCATGTTTATTGTGTTCCAGTTTGTGCTGGGCATCACATTAGTAACAGGGAAAAAGTGAAGAGGGGCTCATTGGAGGGGGAGGCCAGCTGTACTGGAAAGGCCCCCTGGACCAACCTCTGGAACCCAGAGCTGCCCTCACTGAGAGTGGAGTGTGTCTGTGGCACTTGCCTGGAAGCTGTTCCTGGAACCGATGGACAGCATCATGCAGTTAGAGGCGGCGTTCATCCGGCACACCAGGATGCACATCAACAGATCAATGAAAACACTGAGCCAGCCACAGGAAGCTGCATTATCAGAAAGTGACCTGTGCAAACAAAATCTGCCAGTGTGGCAGATGTTAAGAAGTGTTTGTCTGCCAGGGTATTACAACGCTGTCTCTGCCCTGAGGAGAGGCATCATCTCAAGGATGTGGTTATGACACAAGGATGTTATGTAGATGGCTTCCTGCTCCCCAAAGTCCCATCACCCTTCAGTTCTCGCTGGAGATGCTACTCCAGCTCGCCTTGCTACCATGGAGGGTGGGTCCCTGCAACCGTTTTCTTACAGCCCGATAGTCAGCTGCATGGTCTGCATTAGACGGAAAACAACCAGATCACCTAGGTGGCGGGGGGTCTCTGACAGCATCTTCATTTCTGAGTCCTTAGGGGGAGTGATGTGCTGATAAACTGTTTTTGTGGTTTTTTGTTTTGTTTTGTTTTCGGTCTTTTTGAGACAGGGTCTCCTTTAGTCCCAGCTGGGCTGGAGCTCGCTACGTAGACCAGGCTGGCCTTGAACTCAAGAGATCCGCCAGTTTCTACCTCCCAAGTGCTGGGATTAAAGGTGTGCACCACCATGCCCAGCTGTGATAAACGTTTTAGCAATTGGTTCTGGCTCAGAGAGTTGGCCAGTTTCCATGATGTAAATTTTCCCACGGGCACTATGGTCAAGAGGTCAGGGAATGAAGAGCACCTGACTGTCAGCTCCAGCACCCAACTACTATTCTGAGTCCACATCACAAATGAAACAATAGCTCACAGCTTCAGAGCGGCTTAGAGTGTTTTGAGCAAACTGGGAGCATGGGAAACTCCGCAACTGTGTCCTGGAAGTCCCCCTCCTTCCCCTGGTCCCAGGCTGAAGGGTGAATGCTGCTTACAAATAATGAAGTGGAAGTAGAGCCAGCAGGGGTCTGCGGGTGAAGACTCTGCTGTCTTCAGGGAGCCCCCCCCCCCACGCACACACAATCACTCCCTCTGTTCTCCAGCTCTGACTCCTTCCCAGCCCCATCCAGGCCCAGCCACCATAAAGGCCACCATTGACCGTCACTTCCTCTGCAGGAGGCACTGGGCTGGGTTCTCCCAGCCTCTTCCATGTTGAATTCACACACTGCCCTAAGGGCTAACTGGGTGTAGGCTTGTAGCTTAAAGTTCAAGGTCAAGGTTGGAGTGGTTAAGGCTGGATTTTCCAGGGTACTTATGAAGTTCATCAGACCACCCAGAGGCTCAGAATAGAGAGGTAACAACCTCTCTAACGTGGATTTTGGTAACTGAGATCATTTAAAGTGTAAAGATGGCTATGCCTGGTAGCTCACACTTGAGAGCCAATTTTCAAGAGGCTGAGGCAAAGGGTCTTACTCAAGTTCAAGCCCATCCAGAGCTAAGATCCAATCAAAACAACAACAACAACAACAACAACAACAAAGCCTGGCGTGATATCCCAGCACTCTACAGCCAGAGGCAGGCAGATTTCTGTGAGATAGAGGCCAGCTTGGCCTACAGAGTGAGTCCTAGGCTGGTGATAGTGCTCAGTGGGCACAGTGCGTGGAGCCTGAGCTTGATCCCTAGCACAACATAAACTCATCCCAGAACTCTGGAGGTAGAGACTGGAGGATAACATGTTCAAGGTCATCCTTGGCTACATAAGGAGTCTGAGGCTAGCCTGGGCTACAGTGAGACCTTGTGTTTAACAGGAGAAAAAGGGACTGGGTGTGGTGGCACACATCTTTTTATTTTTATTTATTTATTTTTTTGAGACAGGGTCTCCCTATAGCCCCAGCTGTCCTGGAGCTCACTCTGTAGACCAAGCTGGCCTTGAACTCATAGAGATCTGCCTGCTTCCGTCTCTCGAGTGCTGGGATTAAAGGTATGGGCCACCATGGCTGGCTTAAAGGTGGTTCTTAGCCACCATGTGGGTGCTGGGAATGGAACCCCGGTCCTCTGCAAGAGCAGTAGGCGCTCTTAACCGCTGAGCCATCTCTCCACCCCCTGGCACACATCTTTAATCCCAGTACTTGGGAGGCAGAGAGGCAGGCAGATCTCTGTGTGTTCAAGGCTAGCCTGGTCTACATAGTGAGTTCCAGAACACCTGGGGCTTCAGGGAGACCCTGCCTCAAAAAGAAGAAGAAAAAAGAGTAAAGTGTATTCTTTGAGTATTCTTGAGGCCCACTCAAGGTGATAATGTTAAATTCCAGCCCTCATTCTGCAGTCTCCAATGAAGCTCAGAGAAGGTATCTAGCCTTCCTGGGACCCCCCAGCTGTTCCCTGTTTATTCCATTCCGAGGGGCTGGCTTGTGTTTACTCCTTCCCCTCCCATGGCCCCGAGCAGAAGCACTTTCTCGGGAATTTGGGGTAGATCCAAGATCCTGATGTTCCTGCCACTGGCGCTGTCTGGGTGGTGGGAAAGGAAATATCTAGCCTTCCCCTCCAGCCAACCTCCGGCTGGCCGAGCTGGCACCTGGGCGGGGAAGAGGGAGAATAGAGGCATTCAGACTCCTCTTCTGCAATCACAGATTGCAAAACCCTCACGTTGTCCCTGCATACTTTATGGAGCCATGCAAGGAGCCCCAGACTCACCAGGTGCCAGAACCAGGTCCCATGGATCACGCACTGGTGCAGGACAACTATGCCAGGCTTGGGTACTGCGAAAACCTCAATACACCACAGCCTCTGTAGTTCACCCATCTGATCACCAGATGGTCCCAAGTGGGAGGGGTCAAGCTAAGTCTCGATTTATAGCTGGGCATTGATTTGTCTTGGGTCACCAGAGGATAACCCTTAGGAACAGCCCTGCCAGTGTGACTTTTAAACTCCCTGTCTGGTGGTGTGCATTCATCGCTGCTGGGGTTATGAAGGGTAGGGGCAGGGTAATGCTGCTGGGAGAGCTCAGAGCAAGAAGAGGGGCCTGGAAGCACGCAAGAGCAAGAGGCCGGTAGCCAGACTGGTCCAAGTACAAATCAGGGCTGTGCGACAGCAGGCAAGCCGCTCAACCTCTCTGAGCTTTCTGTACTCCTTTGTCAGTGGGGCGAAGGCTGCAGGTAAGCATTTGAAGTACACCCAGATGGCATGGGTGTCCCAGCTACTCAGGAGGCTGAAGCAGGAGGATCATAAGTTCAAGGCCTGCTTGGGCTGTAGAGGGAATTCAGTGGCAGCCCAGGCAACTTAGTGAGACCCTATCCCCCAAATTTAAGAAAGACTGGGGGTGTACTCAGTGGTAGAGTGCTTGCCTAGCATGTGTGAGGTCCTGGGTTCAACCCCTACAATTACAAAAAGTGAAAAATGATTACAATAAAAAAGGGATTTTTTTCAGTTGTTGAAATGCCTGTTCTTGTTGTTGTTTTTTTTTTTTTTTTTTTTTTTNNNTTTTTTTTTTTTTTTGTCTTTTCGAGACAGGGTCTCCCTGTAGCCCCAGCTGTCCTGGAACTCACTCTGTAGACCAGGCTGGCCTTGTGTTGTTTTGTTTTTGAGACAGGGTCTCACTCTGTGGCCCCAAGTGGCCTGGAACTCACTATATAAAGGACCCCTATGCTGGCTCCATCTCCACCTGCCTCTACCTCCCTTGCCTGGATGAAAGATGTGCACCCAGGCACCCGGTGACTATCTGGGATTTTATTTTTATTTTATTTTATTATTATTTTTTTGTATGTGTATGAATGTACTGTCTGCATGTAGGTCTGTGCACCCGTGTTGTGCAATGCCGTGGAGGTCAGAAGAGGGTGTCAGATTCCCCTGGAACTGGAGTTCTCCTGGAATTGGAGTTACAGACGGTTCTTAGCCGCCGTGTGGGTGCTGGGGATCGAACCTGGGTCCTCTGCAAGAGCGGTCGGTGCTCTTAACCGCTAGGCTATCTCTCTAGCCCCCGACCATCTGGGATTTTAATCCTTGCTGCACTGCTGACAGGCTGGGTGACTTTACCAGTGTCCTCATCTGTGAAATGAGCATTTAAAACTCCTGCTTAGAAGGCTGCCCTGAAGATTTCCTCAGCTGATGAAATACAGCTTTTAGCAAAGGCCTGTCATGTGCTCAGCACCTGGGAAATATAACTGGGCGTGGTGGCATGCGACTGCAATCCCAGCCCTTGGGAGGCCAAGGCAGGAAGCTCATGAGTTCAAGGTCAGACTGGGCTACACAGGGAGACCCTATCTCAAAACACCAAGGACTGGGATGTCGTTCAGTGGTTAAAAAAAAGAATACAACCCCCCCCCCCCCGCAAAAAACTTGCCTAGCATGTGCTGGGCCCTGCATTTGCTCTGTACTACTATAGTACATACATGCCTACACACATATGTTCATACATACTTACATACATATGTGCACACATACATACCTACATACATACATAATACATATATAAAATACACATTTTAAAAATGTTAACTTATTAACTGGGCGTGGTGGTGCATGCCTTTAATTCCAGCACTTGGAAGGCAGAGGTAGGTGGATGTCTGTGAGTTGAAGGCCAGCCTGTCTCCATAGAGTTCCAGGCCAGCTGGAGCTACTGGGAGACCCTGTCTCAAAAACTTTAAAAAAAAATTAACTTATTATTGCCAGAGTAGAGATGAAAAGGGCTCTTAGAGATTAGAAAAAGTGCTACATTTCTGGGATGTGTATGTGTATCTGGGATGAAAAGCAGGACACACACACACACACACACACACACACACTAAATTGTAATCTTCCAGGAAGGAGAAAGAAGCAGGAGATGAGAGCCGTGGCTGGCCCCGGGCGGGCCTGGGATGTTTCCTTCTGAAGTGGCCGCTGGCTCCCCCCCTGGGTGCCCTGTCAATGCTTCCCAAGACACTCCTGTTGCCTCCGGCCACTCCCAGCATCAGGACAGGACTCTGTGGACAGATTACCCTCAAATGAAGAGGGTAATTCTTCTGCCAGGGCTGTCAGAGGCAACAAAGTAAATCCGCTTGTCCTTGGGTTTTAGGACCTACCAACAATGGCTTCTCTTCACCCAGGACTGGGCCAAGGGACAGTGGCTGTGTCCATTTTGAGGCTGGGCTCTGAGGCATCTCCAGGCCAGGCCTGGCCAAGCAGTCCCCACCAGAAAAGGATGTTCTCTGACAGTCCATGCTGACCCCATGACAGGGCTTGAGCCCCAGGTCACAGATCCCCTCACTGAGATCTGTGCCTCCTCAGTCCCTCCCCTAGATCCTGTCCCAGCTACTTCAGAGGCAGGCAAGATGCCATGGTATAGTTTAGTTTGCAAGTAACTGGAACTATCAAGTTACAGTAAATTGGGGCTATGTTCTCACAGAAAAAGAAATAAAAGGGACTGGCCGGATGGCTCAGTGGGTAAAAGAGCCTGCCACGTAGCCTCATGACCAGTGCCTTCCATCCCCAGATCCACACAGTAGAGGGAGAGAGCCAACTCCTGTAAGCTGTCTTTTGATGTCCACACGTGTACCATGGTACACACACACACACACACACACACACACACACACAAAGTCTGCAGAACATTGCTCCTAACACCTTCAATCTCGTCACTGTCGTCACCACTGTCTCGTGGCGATATGCTCTTTGCAGGTTTGACTAGCTAGGCAGACTTGTCATTCTGTCCATCCTGCGGCATCTCAGAGAGGATAAGTAAAACAACCAAGGTTACACAGTGGGCAGGGGACAGACGGAAGACTAGCTCTGCTCTTGCCCTGGCTGCAAAGCCTGAGCTTTAAGCCCTTTAGTCCTTGTGGGCTGTGGCCTCCTGACCCCAGCCAGTACACAGCGCTGAGCACTTGCACCTCCGGAAAGGCTGGAGGGCTGGAGCCAGAGCCGGAGCTGCCCTGCCCGGGACTCGGGGCTCTTTGCCAGCTCTGTCAGGAAACACTGGACCAATTGTGGCTCTGACTGCGCGAACGGGAGTGAGTAACAGAGCAGGAAGGCCGGGGCAGCGGAAGCTCCAGGCAAGGGCACAGCCAGGGAAGGGGCTTCTCAGGAATTCTAGGTGTCCCTGTCCAAAGCCACGAGGACCTCTTTCTAGCACCAGGGATATCTGCAAATATATTCTGAATATCCTCCATGTGAAAGTGTGTGTGTGTGGGGGCCCACAAAAGAGAGTTTCTGCCAAGTGTTATATCCAAAGAACTGGCCTAAGTCACATAAAACCCTTGTCAACAGAACCCGCCCCCCTTCAGGGCTACAGGGTGACCTGCCTGTTAGACCTTCTTCCATTCCTCTCTCTGGGCCCCTGCACACGTGGAGCACTTTTCCAAGAGCCTTCTACTCACCATCCACCCTATTGCTCCTCCCTCCTCGTCCACACTCACTCTAGGTTTGAGCTGAAATGTTATTTCCCCCAAAGAGAGTTTTCCTGAGTCCTTAAACTGACCTAGCTAGGTCATCATCTGATTACTGCAGCTCTCAAAATCAAAGATTACCTTTTCGAATCACTGGCCCCAGTAAGAAAATCACTCGTGTATCAGTTATGCGGTGCCAGCAGACCAGCCAGCCACACTTATTCCATTTCCCAGTAAGTCGTCAGGCATGCTTTAGCTGGGAACGGAGCCGTGCCCCAGTCTTCAAGGTCGTGCTGCATAGCCCAGACTGACCTGAAAAACGTGATCCTCCGCCTCCTGTTGCTCTGCCTCAGTCCATCTTTGCTGACAGGGGAGAAGGAGGAAGAGTAGCCAGAAGGAAGGAAGGAGGAAGGAAGGAGGGGAGGGAGGGAGGGAGGAAGGGAGGGATGTGATAGGGTACCAGTGCCTCCCATGCAGCGTCATAATGAGAATTACATGAGTTGGTGTGTACAACTGTCCTACAACTACACCTGACACAAGTCATACTGCTATGTAATGAACATGACTGCTATGTAATGCAGTAGTGGGGAGCCCCTACTGCAGTTGATTTCCTGCACAAGTGACAACGCTAAGCATTCTGGTGCACAAATGACATAGTCCAAGGACCCCAGGGCTCAGGAACTCATCCAGAGACAGTGATTTGCTCAAGGTCGCTTCGCAGGCAAAGGGCAGAGACTGCTCAGAAGGAATCATGGACGCAGAGTCAGGGGACCTCTGTTGCAGGTGGAATTATTGAGTCGTGGGAGGGGATGACCTGAATGAAGGTCTGTCTCACAGGAGGGAAAAGCATCCTCGTGTGTGTGACCACAGCAGCCCCAGGAACAGTCACCGTTGCTGTCGGTGGCCCTTCGCTCCTATGCTTTGTCAGTTCCTTTTTTTCTTGCAAGATCGGATGTCTTCTCTCTGAGGCCTCCCTCGTCCTGACCTTAACCTACAGTGCTACTTCACTCGCTGCTCAGCCAGCTCCAGGAGGCCCCTGGCTCCCTCATTGTCCCCTATCTGAATGACATGGGGACAGGGCCTTGGCTGGGGAGCTCTGAGGTCTTAGCCCTCAGCCGAGCTGTGGCATTGGCTTGCTTCCTGCCTCGTGGCCTCAGTCTGCCCATCTGTGAACTAAGAGGGTTACAGTGTGTCATGGTAATGCGAGTTCTCAGCCCGGACTAATAAATATCACAGTCAGTCGCCAGGGAGATTCTGACCGTGTCATCCCTCTCTATCCCCAAGGCTCAGAATCAATCAACCTGAACTGGGGGTTGATCTTATATTAGGATCTCCAGAGAGACAGAGCTGTAGGGAGCACAGTGCCTCCTCCCCATGTGTGTGTAAAGAGAGAGAGAGAGAGAGAGAGAGAGAGAGAGAGAGAGAGAGACAGAGAGAGAGAGACAGAGACATGGGAGAAGAGACAGAGTGAGCCAGAGACAGAGAGCAATCATGTGAGCACGAAGTGGCTCATACAGCTGGAGAGCTTGGTGAGTTCCAAGTTCTGCAGGTGGCTGGAGACCCAAGGACAGTGACAGGTAGTGTCACCTCAGTCTGAAGGCCTGAGACCCGGGAGGCCCAATGGAATGGTTCCAACATAAAAGCCAAATAAACGCCAGAGCCAGCAAGTCTGACAGCAAGAGAAGAACCCCGAAGATCCAGGCTCTGAGCTTCGAGGAGAGTTCCCTTGGACCTAGGGGAGGGTCAGGCATTTGCTCTGCTCTGCTCCTCATTAATTGAATGACGCCCAGGCACATAGCGGAGCCCAGGCAGCCTCAGTCAGTCTACCAATACAGATTCAAATATTAAACTCTTCCAAACGTACCCTTGTGGAAATTCCCACAGTCATGTTTGGCTAAATAATATCCACACTCCATTCCACAGTCAAGCTGAACTTTAAAAACAACTAGGGGGTTAGAGAGTTGACTCAGCACTTAAGAGCACTGGCTGCTTTTGCAGAGGACCCAGGTTGGGTTCCAAGCACCCACATGGCTGCTAACAACCAGCTGTAACTCCAGTTTGAGGGAAATACAATGACCTCTTCTGAGGGAAATACGATGCCCTCTTCTGACTCTGCAGGCACTGCACAACATGGGTGCACTTACATACATGCAGGCAATATACTCATACACATAAAATTAAAAAAAAATCACAGATACCTTTAGAGCTTTTCCAGATTATTCTAGGAGATGCTGGACAGAACCTGCAGGCATAGAGTAGAATTTTCTCCCATCTGAAGCAAATGGGAAATAGACAGTTTTTCTTCTGAGCTCAATGTGCTGTCCAACGTTCTCTGGGGCCTAGGAGAGTGCCATTTTGTTCCAGGGCAGCTAAAACCCTTCCTTTCCTGGCAGTACTTGGCAGCAGTTCTTTTTTAAGAAAAAAATATGGTATATTTAAAAATTTTAGCCGGGCGTGGTCATGCACGCCTTTAATCCTAGCACTTGGGAGGCAGAGGCTGGTGGATCTTTGTGAGTTCAAGGCCAGCCTGGTCTGCATAGCAAGTTCTAGGCCAGCTGGGGCTATAAGGAGACCCTGTCTCACAAAGACAAAAAAAATGTGTTGTTTTTGATTTTTGTTGTTGCTTTGGTCCTTTTGAGGCAGGGCCTCCCTTTAAGTCCCAGCTGGCCTGGAGCTCACTCTGTAGACCAGGCTGGCCTTGAACTCACAGAGATCTGCCTGCCTCTGCCTCCCAAGTGGTGGAATTAAAGGTGTGCACCACCACACCTAGATGGATTATTTATTTATTTATTTGTTTATTTATATTTTATGTGTGTGTGTTTTACCTGCATTTATGTAAGTACATCATGTGCATGCAGTGCCCGTGTGGAGGCCAGAAGAGGCTGTCAGATCCATTAGGACTGGACTTACTAATGGTTCCTAGCTGCCATGTGGGTGTTGGGACCCAATCCTGGGTCCTCTGCAAGAGTATCCAGTGGTCTTAACCACTGAGCCATCTCTCTAGCCCCTAAAGTTTTTATTGCATTTATTTACTCTGTGTGTGTGGGGGGGGCTCAGAGGAGAACTTGTGGAAGTCGGTTCTCTCTTTTCACTATATAGGTTCCAGAGATGGAACTCAGGTCATCAGACTTGGTGCCATGTATCCACTGTGCCATCTTGCTGCCCAAATCTGGTCTGGTTTAGACTTTAAATGTCTTTCAAAGGCTTGGATGTTAATCTTAATCTTCAGTGTAGTGGTACTGAGATATGATGGAACTTTTGAGATGTAGGGCTGCCTGGGAGGTGTTTAGGACATTGAGATGTGTCCATAAAGTGAGTGGGTTCGCTTTGCCACCCTCTCCTGCCAGGATGTCTTTCCAGGGGTCCCAAACATTAAGGCAGAATGATCATGCAGCAGAACCTTTAAAACCATGAGCCAAGACAAACCTTTTCTTTATAAGTTGATTGTCTCCCGTATTTTGTAATAGTGATGAAAAATTGACTGATGGTGTTTTCTATCCAAATAAGAATTTGGTACTATTGGGCCCCAAATTTTAAGAGAATTGTTTATTGATTAGTGAGATGCAAACATTCAGAAGACTAGATGTATGCCCTCTAATATGATAGTTACTAGCCATAAGAGGCCATTGCCGTAAGTGTAAATATTTATAAATATATATATATATATATATATATATGTATTGTGTTTCAAAGACTTAATATGAATGAAAGGGTATAAAATGCCTCACTAACTTTTTATATTGATTACATGTTCAAACAAAATGCCTCACTTTTTTATATCAATTACATGTTGAAACATTAATATTCTTGGATATAATGGGTTGAGTAAAATATACCACCAAAATTAATTTTCCCTATTTCTTTATACTAAAAAAAATATGGTACTAGACAATTAGAAGTTATGCATCTTTGTGGCTGACATTACATTTCTGAAGGATAGCACTGGGCTGGGCCATTGCTCAGCCTTGACCCTGCTTGGATTAGAAGGTGAGACAACAGTTCCTCCTCATTTGCAAGTCCTTCCTCAGGGCAGATGACAGCTGCATCAGTTGGGCTTTTGTTGTGTAGCAAACCACCTCAAAACTTAGTAGATGATTAAACAGCAGGCATGGACTTAGCTAACAGTCCTGTGAGTCAGCAGTGTGGGCTGGGCTGGGCTGGGCTCAGCTCGGTTCTTCGGCTGCTGCGTTCAGCTGACTATACTCAGTCAGTGGTCAGTTAGCTGGTTCTGCTCCAGGAGATTGGCTGGTTGTTGCCAGGTGACAGCAATGAACCCAAAGCCAATGTCCCACCTCATCATCCACAAGGCAGACCAGGATTACTCACGTGGTGGTCTCATGGTTCCATGAGCAAGAGAACGGACGCTGGGCGGGCTCTGGAGGGTCAGGCTTAGAAAAAAAATCACTGGTTCTTCTACCATCTCTATCATCCAGCACAGGTCAGAGAACTTTCTAGGCTCAAGGGCTGACCAAACATTGTGTCTCTTTAATGAGAAGTGCTGCAAAGAATTACAGCCATTGTAATCTACTTACACCAAGTGAGTGGTCACAAGCATTGCCTTCAAAGGTAGCACATTCCTTGTCCTCCGGGCACTGCTCTTCGTCAAGGCCTCATTGTGAGTTCCATGAACCCTAAGCAGCCTTGTGAACCCTTTTAGGATTTGAATGTGTATGTGTCTTCCCCAAAGTCACAGGTTGAGACCTAAAACTCAATGTGAAAGCATTAAGAGGTGAGGGTTTTAGGAGGGGATTAAGTCATCAGGAATCCATCCTCATACACAGGATGAGAATTTACAGAAGAGCTGGGGGAACCAACATAGGCCCATCCGCGCTTCCACCATCTACCATGTGCAAAGACAGTGTTCGCAGGATAAAGTAACAAGATGCCATCTTGGAAGTAGAGAATAGGCTCTCACCAGGCCGCAGATGCTAGCCATTGATCCTGGACTTCTCAACCTCCAGAAGTGTGGAGAACAAATTGCTTTATAAATTATGATCTGTACGATACATTGCATAGCAGGGCAAACAGAGAAAGACAACAGGCCACTCCGCCCATAAAATAAAATATTTAGATGATAACAACCTTGGCACAACAATGAGTCTAGCCTAGCTTGGATTCATTATCACATATTCATTTCAACTTATTATTTTCTTCTGAGTTCTTGAGGAAATTAAAAACCAAGCACTTCCTGGATTCTTGTGAGGATTCCTATGAGGATCATGGGTACAATGGGTACCCATGTCCTCCACACCCACTGGAGAAGTTAGTCCAGCTTTTTGTGGCTGAACAGACACAGACCTTTAGGCCAGAGTGGTCCAGAGGCCTAGCAACTGCTTGGCTACCTGGGAGTTTTTCAAGGTGACAGAAGGTTGGCACAGGCATTTGCTGAATGGATTGTCTCTTTCCCCAGTTAATGACATTTGTAATATCTTACAAAGATACCCCATGGCCTTCCTTGAGTTAAGGGATGGGCCAGCGCTGTGCTCTCAGGACCCTGGGGAAGCCACAGGTAACAGGAAACCACGATCAGTGGTCCAAATCGAGATAACATCACTAACCCATCCAGTATCTGCTGTTACAACTGAGCAGTGTCTTTCCCCTGTTCTCTCTCTCTGAGGCCAATGCTCCCTCCCCCTTTTTACAGAAGCAGCAACCAAAGTTCTGAGATGCAGAGTGAGTTGCCCAGGGGATACACTGGTCTGAGGGAGCTTGCCAAGCTAGTTTCAAGGCTCCACATAAATTCCTGATGCTGAAGGCCTGGCTCCTGCAGGCCTCTTAGGCTTCCTGTGACACCTGTGAGAGGCTGGCTCTAAGTCAAGTCACCCACGGCTTCTTTCCACGCAGATATGCACCCTGTCCCCACGCTGTGTTGTGTCCCTTCATTCTGTGGCTGCTTAGAGAGCACGTTACTGATGTGGCCTCCAGACCTCTTTTGCACTTTCTGGGAGGGCGGCCAGCTGGGTGGGGACGGGTTTCCAGTCTTCCTCTGCTGACCAGTTTCTCTGACCTGGTTTCTGGCAATCTGGAGTAAGCCAGGGTGCCCTGCACGCTGAGGGTTGGTGAATGTCCATCATTGAGGACAACAGCCAGCCTCTGGCCATCCTTCAAACTTGTGCTCTGGGCACAGAGTTGCAGAGGACAGGGAACCCTGATGCCGCTGTTTGGTTTGCCCAAAGCCCTGGGGTCTCAAAGCCACACACACCACTGTGCCAGGCCGTCCCATGAGGCCTCTATGCTGGAATGTCAGGCTCGTTACCTCAAACCAAGATACAACAGATAAGATGAGCACTGTGGAGACTTTCATGTGACAAATGTCGCAATAGAGCATGTGGGGTCCAGCCCTGTCCCCAGGGTAGGTCTCTGGCAACTCAGAAGAAAGGGATGAGGTGAGCCTCACAGGTACCCTCTGGCCTTAATTCGTACCTGTGCCAAAGCCATTTTAGTGCAGTGAGTGCCTTGCTGCTAAGGACGTGAGGAGCTCAGTGTCCAGGAGACGGAGCGCTCGACCCTGCTGCACCCTGGAGTCTCTGTCCATGGTGAAAGCCCAGCTCTCATCCCCAGAGCACTAGCTCAAGTGACGCAGTTCCTGACTGTTCCCGCCCATGCCTAGTGCTGGGACAAGCTGAGGGCCCCTGACAATGGGGGGAGGGGGGAAGAACTAGGGCACCACAATGGGTCCAGTAGTCACTCTTCATATTGGCACAGTGGTGGTGGTGGGGGGTGAAATTGATCCCAGAATTCAGATGAGGAAATGGATGCCTCTCAGAAAGAAAAAAAAAATCAGCAATTCTTCCAGTTTAGGCTAAGGAAGGCCTTGCCTACAGTCATGTGTACTTCAAAGCCAAGCTCTTTTTTTTTTTTTTTTTTTTTTT
>VZQC01014125.1:1970972-2019136 GCA_009823505.1 Rhizomys pruinosus | reverse complement strand
GGGGAGGGGAGAAAGGGGAGAGGAGGGGAGGGAAAGGAAGGGAAGGGGAGGGGAGGAAGGGAAGGGGAGGGGAGGGAAAGGAAGGGAAGTGGAGGGGAGGGGAGGGGAGGGAAAGGAAGGGGAGGGGAGGGGAGAAAGGGGAGGGGAGGGAAGAAAGGGGAAGGGAGGGGAGGGGAGGAAGGGAAGGGAAAAGGAGGAGGGGGAGGGTGGTATGTAAATGCCCCATGAAGGGTCATGTGCCTCAGGGCCCAATGCTTCCAGGCCCTTCCCCTCAGTTCACCACTCCAACCTGATCCCCAGACTGCTTTTCCTTTCTCTTATTTGCTATCTGCGCACACATGCGCATGTGGTTGAGGGGTGGGGGGAGGGTGGAAAGCGTGCATGCCTAGGGGCTCTTGTAGGAGGTCAAAGGACAATTTCTTGAAATCCCTTGTTTCCTTCTACCTTGATGTAGGTTCTAGGAATCAAATCCAAGTTCTGGGACTTGCACAGCAATCACCTTCACCTGCTGGGCCATCTTGTTGGTCTGCTTCCCTTTTTTAATAAATGGTCCCTATTTCTTTTTTTTTTTTTTTAAGAGTTCTATAATTACTTTATTCCTTTGTTCCTCCCCTTTCCCTTCCCCTGTATTAGATTGATCATTTGGCATATTAGTGAATTCTATGAAGAAAATCATCTTTCCTCAGACTGGGGTGTAGCCCAGTAATAAAGTCCTCGTCTAGCATGCCCATGGCCCTGGGTTCAATCAAAAATAATGAAAGAAGAAAAAATGAAAATGAAAATCTCATGGTCATAAGAACCTCAGTTGTTAGACCAGGGAGATCCTCCATCCGCACCATGCTTGTTGCACAGCGTGCAGATCCGAGGTCTCATCTACTGAGGACAGGCCTGTAATTCCTGTGGCTCAGTGGCTAGCCAGAATAGCCAGATCAATGAGCTCTGTATTCAGTAAGAGACATATCTCAAAAACTAAGGTGGAGAGTGATGGAAGCAGACATCCAACATCTGTGTTAGCACTCATAAAAGCATGCATGGGCACATGCACCCACATGCACAAATGAATATACATGTATATGTACATGGGCCAGAGAGAGAGAGAAGGGGGGACCTACAGTTGTTGAGGAAATATATCTACTATCACAATATTATTTATTTGTGATAATATGTTCTTTTGTTCTCTGTGGACACATTTTTGGCTTTGCTCCTTGACTTTGGAATTTTGAAGCTTTACAAGGATATTTCAATGAGATATTTATCTCATTCATTCATTCAACAAAGATTTTTTTGCTGAACAAGTGATAAAGCAACACAAGTGGAAGGTATATGAATAGAGTAGTCTAAAATGCCCTGTTCTGAGGCTGGAGAGATGGCTCAGTAGTTAAGAGTGCCTACTGCTTTGCGGAAGACCTGGGTTCGAATCCCAGAACCCGCATGGCAGCTAACCTCCTCTTACCCCCAGGGGCATTGCACAACACAGGTGCACTTACGTACATGTGTGTAATACATTCATACATATAAAGTAAAAATAAATAAATGTTTTTAATTTTTTAAAATATTTTTATTTTTTTTTTCATTTTTTAACAATAAGTAATAATTTATGAGTACAAGCATCCTTCATGCAAAACCAATTTGCAAGCAGTTGTGCCCAAACCCACACAGCCCAAGGGTCCCACCATCCAGCTGGGGGGCTTGTATGTTCAATCAAGTTGATCAAATAAGCGTCCAGACTATATTGCTGTAGTTTCACCATTCACCCCAATCACAGCCCTTACATTCTACCATGCCCCCTCTTCCACAGATTGTTCCCTAGGCTTAGAAAAGGGGAACAGGTGGATGAGAAGCAAAACAGTCTACTTTCTCTGGAGCTGTTGTCTTGGACTCTGGTCAATTCTGGCTGTTTCCTTTCATGGGCTGACAGTTTGTCCAGGAATAACCTTTCAGTCCTACTAATGAAGCACAGGCATTTAGATATATAGGTATTTAAACAGTACTAATTGTTATGGTAGGTTACTTTGGTATAGACACAGATGTTTGGATGGTATGTTAATCCATGAATTACATTTTTTCTGTAATATATGACAGGGTCTTACTGTGGTTTATAACATCTCCTAACCACTAGAGGATGTAAGCTTGTGGCATCAGCTGTGAATTATTCCTCCAAGGAGAGAGCTAATAGCCAATTAGATTTGGGATATACAGGCATATGGCTGCCACTGCTGCACAGTATTTCCAGGCAGGTGAGGTGTAGCTGGTGCTGATGGAGGAGTCTTAAGGAGATGCTGTCAGAATGAAACCAAGAGTTAGAAGGGGCTGTACCACTAAGGGGCCTGTCCTTACTAAGCTGCTCACTCATTAACCTTATTCAGCACCCACTAACTGCTAAGCTTTGTGCTATCTGGATCCCCAAGGAATTTCAGCCTTACAGATGAGGCCCCGGGGTATATAGTATCTGGGAAAATGGTCTTTGCAAATGTTATTGAGGATAAGGAGGTACACTGACGATGAATAAGCCCCGTGGCCCCAGAAGGTTCCCAGGACCCACTGTGAGGGTAGGAGGGCCTCAGAGGCCAGCCCAGTAAGCTGGGCACTGAACAAGAAGCATCATTTGAAAGAAGGCACTTCAAGTGAGAGGAAGAGTCCTTGTCAAGGCCTCGTAGAGTAGAAGGTGTGGGAAGAAACCTCAGGTGGCTGGGAAGTTGGGCCAGCCTCCAACACCTTGCCAAAGAAGCCAGATTTACCTTTGGGAGTGTCTGAAGCCAGGATGCTGCAGCATGGTTTGAGATTTAGAAAAAATAACTCTGGAGCAACAGAGACAGTGGAGAGGAGATGAGATAGGGTGAAGAGAGGAAGGCAGCAAGGAGGCCACTGTGCCAGCCCAGCATGGGAAGACAGAGCCCAGGACAGCAGTGGTGGGATGGGGAGGAAGAGCAGGTGGGAAGGTGACCGAGCAGGAAGGGCACATCTACCCTCTGCAGTTGCTGGCTCCCAGATGCAGCTCGCAGCATGTAGTGGGTTGAATGGTGGCCTCCCCCAAAATATTTGTCCACGAGGAATCTGCAGCTGTGACTGTATCCTGGAAAAGGGTCTTCGCAAATGTTACCAAGGATAAGGAGGTAAGAGTATCCTGGATGATTCAGGTGGTTCCTAAATGCAGCTAAAGTCCTTACAAGAGGCAGAGATTGGAGGGACACAGCCACAGGTTGAGGGGCATTGGAGCCCCTAGAGGCTGGAATAGCCAAGGGCAATCTCTCCTAGAGGCTGTGTGAAGGGAGCTCAAGGCCTGCTAACACGTGGATGGTGAGCTTCACCCTTAGAACCGTGGGAAGCTACAAATCTCATAGGAATTGTCAAACAGTCCTGGCAAGCCTAGAAAGGATGCCTGGGTTCCAGGGGTCCAGAGACTCAGTTCTGTACTCCATCATGTTTGTGTCTCCTTACTCCCAGGAAGGAGGAGCCCTGTGCCCAGCCACAGACCACACAGGCCAGGTTGCAGTCCACAAAGCTCTCCCAGGCCCTGCCTCGTGCTAAGAAAACAAGTGCAGTGTGTCGCCACATGAGGATTAGTGAAATCATTATGAGCTTTGACTTTCTCTGAGTAACTCCGTCAGGCTGATGGCTGAGGCCTCTGGAGGGCAGAATGGAGTCATCATCAGGTCACGGAGGGAAGGCGGCATCAGATGTGTCTCAGAAAGGCCGATCTCCGTGGGAACCTGCCAGAAACTCAGCCAGTCTTTCACGCAGGTGGCACACCCCAATATAACCAGTTGGGTGAACATGAAGTCTCTAGCCAGCAGAGCCCTACACCCCATTCCATGCAGCTTGTCTCCACGGTTCAGGAATAGTACTGCCAGGGGCAAAGTGACCCTTCCAGCATGCTACTTTCTGCTCCATAGGTTCTGGGGAAGGACAGTGAAGGGTACATGCGCGTGAGAGGCCAGGAGTCACTCTGTGTGTAGCAGGCTCAGGGACCAAGAGGTTTAACAAGCCAGCTTCAAACCATACCATCGTCCAGGAGCCATCCCTCTCTGTACAACTTGCCTTTCAGGGTGTTTAGAAATGAGACTGGGAAAGAAAACAATTGTGTGAAGAGGCAGCCTGCAGAATGGGAGAAAACCTTCACCAGCTGTCCTAGTTTGGTTTCCTGTTATTGTGTGTCATAAAAAACTGACCAAACCAACTTGGGGAAGGAAAGGTTTGTTTCAGTGTACAGGTTACAGTCCACCATCAAGGGAAGCCAAGCCAGGAGCCTAAATACAGGAGCTGAAGCAGAAACCACAAAGGAGACACTGCTTCCTGGCTTGCTTTCCTTGGCTGACTAGCTCAGACAGCTTTCCTTTGCAGCCCAGGCACCCCTGCCTGGGGATGGCACCACCCACAGTGGGCTGAGCCCTCCCATATCAATTAACAACCTAGAAAATGCCCCACAGTTATACCTACAGACCAGTCTGATAGAGGAAAAGTCCTCCACTGAGCTTCCCTCTTCCCAGGCAACTCTAATTCGTGTCAAGTTAACAATAAAAACTAACCCACATTTACCAAGCTATACACCCGACAGGATTCATATCTAAAATATACAAAGAACTCAAAGAACAAAAACCCAATAAAAATGGGCTAATAAAATGGACCGTATTCAAAAGATGAAGTACAAATGGCCAGTAAGCATTATGAAAAAAATGTTCAATTTCACTAGCTATGAGACATGCACAAACAATCTACATCATCCATTTCGCCCTACTTGGGCTCATCTCTGGGTTGTGCCAGAGGCGGTTCAGGAATGTGCTTCAAGTTATCGGTACACAGATGATGGCTGCTGATCAATCCTGACTCCAGGCTCTGCCTGCCGCCTCTCAGCTCCAGGGTCCAGAGGTATGGGATCAGACTAGCTCCAGGCTAAAGAGCCAGCTCATGGTGACACTGTTGCTCAGGGCATCCCAGGCCTCTCCGCTGGGCACTGGGCATCCTATGCCTTTCCCCAGAGGGGCCAACCTTGGTACTGCTGTGCATTTCTACTTACCCAATATCTGATGATATTGGGTTATTTCTAGCCCATGGCTGCTATCAATAAAGTCACTATGGACACGTATGACCAAGTCTCTACATGGATGGACATAATCATTTCTCCTGTGTAAACTTCAAAGAAAATGGCTGGATCACGACAGATGTACATGGAATTCTGTAAGAAACTGATGAACTGTTTTCCAAAGTGATAGTCCTAGTTTATGTTTTGGTTTCTTCAATTATTGTTTTTAAGACAAGGTCTCACTATGTCACCTAGGATGGTCTTGAACACTTGGCCTCAGGGTAACATCCTGCCTCTGCTTCCCGAGTGGCTAGAACTACAGGTCTGCGCTCATGCCTGGACTTGCAGGACCATTTCATAGTTTATGGGCATATGAAAGCGCCAGTTCTTCACTTTCTGGACAACAGCTAGTGAGCTCACCTTTTGCTTTAGCCATTTGTGCTGGATAGCTTTAGTGTCAACTTGACACACTTGGGTTGAGGGAGCCTCAATTGGGGAATTGGCCCCATTGGACTGGCCTGTGGCCACATCTGTGGAGTATTGTCTTGATGGTCGAGCAGTGTGGGAGGGCCTGGCCCACAATGAGTGGTGCCACCCTGGGCAGGTTGTTGTGTGCAGTATAGGAGGGCAGGCTGAGCATGGGCCAGAGGAGCAAGCCAGTGAACAGCATTCTTCCATAGCCTGTGCTTCAGCTCCTGCCTCCAGGTTCCTGCCCTGAGTTCCTGCCTTGGGCTCCCTGAGTGAGAACTGTGATCCAGGAGATGTAAGCTGAATAAACCCTTTCCTCCCCAAGTTGGTGTTGGTCAGAGTGTTTTGTCACAGCAATGGAAGACAAACCAGGACACCATTCTAACATGTCATGGTGCTGCCTTGCAGTTTTACTAATTTGCATATATCTAAGGAGTATAACATTGGACATCTTTGAATGTGCTGATCATTTGCCTACTTTCTTTCATGAACTATGTATCCAAATATCATGCCTTTCATGTGTGCTTTATTGTTATTTTCATATAGGGTCTTGCTGTACAGCCCAAGTTATTATTATTATTATTTTTGGTCTTTTTGGGACAGGGTCTCCCTATAGCCCCATCTGTCCTGGAACTGACTCTGTAGACCAGGCTTGCCTTGAACTCACAGAGATCCGCCTGCCTCTGCCTCCGGAGTGCTGGGATTAAAGGTGTGCACCACCACGCCCGGCTTGCATTGACTACAATTTTTAATAATTTTTTCCCATTATGGAGCTTTGACCATTTTTCCATACTCTGGAAACTAGCTCTGCCCCTGTTGTGCTGTAGATGAAAGCCCAGGCCTTTCATGTGCTCCCCGAGCTGCACCCCAGGCTCTGGCTATAAACACATCATCAGATACATGTTTGCAAACATGTCTCCAAATCTGTGGATTATTTCTTTTCTTTCTCTAAAGATTATTTAATTTTATGTGTATGAGAGTTCAGTCCCTGGGATCTACATGGCAGAAGGAGAGAACCAACTCTTGCAAGTTGCCTTCTGTCCTCCACACACACGCCTTGGCTCCCGTGTCCGCACACAAAGACACAGTTCATAAAATAATAGGTAAATAATGTGTGATTTAAAAACTCACTGGGCCTGGAGAGATGGCTCAGTGGTTAAGAGCACTGACTGCTCTTGCAGAGGACCCGGGTTCGATTCCCAGCACCTACTTGGCAGCTGAGAACCTTAACTTCAGTTCCAGGGGAATCCGACAGCCTCTTCTGACCTCCGAAGCATTGCGTGACACAGGTGCACCAACCTAGATGCAGACAGTATACTCATACACATAAAAAATATATATAAATTAAAAAAAAAACCTCACTTATTGCTGGACTTGGTAGTGCACACTTTAAGCCCAGCACTCAAGATGCTGAGGCAGGAGGATTGTGAGTTCTAGGCCAGTTTGGACTGCTTAGAGAAATCCTATCTCAAAACCCCAAAGAGTTTGGGTAGATGGTTCAGTGGTTAATGCAAATAGCAAGCACAAGGACTGACCCCAAGTGCCTGAAAACTACATGAAGGCAGGTGGGTGTGATGGGCCACCTGTAATTCCAGTGCTCAGAAAGAGGAGACAAGGATCAGGAGCAAGCTGGCAAGTAGGCTAGTTGTAGGGGTGAGCTGCAGGTTCAATGGAGAGGTCCTGCCTTGAAGAATAAAGTGGAGAGGAACAGAGGAAGACTCCTGACAGCAACCCTGCACCTACACACACTCCCAACAGCATCTACACACACACACACACACACACACACACTCCCGACAGCATCAACACACACACACCATGCACATACACACATGATAAAGAAAAGAAAAAAAATTAAAGGCTGGGTTTGTAGCTAAATGGGAGAGTGTTTGGTAAAAACAAGGCTCTGGGTTTGATCCCAAGCCCTTTAAGGTAAGATTTTATTTTATTTATTTAATTTTTTTTTTTTTTTTTTTTGGTCTTCAATCCAGGTCATTAGAAGTTTATTCATATCTGATATGGATCCCTTTTGAGTTTATGTTAGGGACCTCAAATTCAGTTAGTTTCTTTTTTTTTTTAAATATTTTTATTTTATGTATATGAGTGTAAGTACTCTCATGTCGTGTAATGCCACAGAGGTCAGAGGAGGGCGTCAGATTCCCCTGGAACTCTAATTAAGGAAGGTTCTTAGCTGTTATGTGGGTGCTGGGAGTCAAACCTGGGTCCTTTGCAAGAGCAGTAAATGCTCTTAACTGCTGAGCCAGCTCTCCAGCCCTTTAAGATAAGACTTTAAATAAAATAAGTAAAAAATAAATTAAAATTAATATGTAAACTGCTATAGTTTTATAATAGGCCTAGAAACCAACAGTGCTCCTAAAAACCATTTGGTTTTAGAATTTGTATGTGAATTTTAGTATGTTAACTTATCAAAAAATTTTTAAAATTAAAAATTAAATTTTTTAAAATTAAAAAAAATTTTTAATTTTCTTTCTTTCTTTCTTTTTTTTTTTTTTTGGTCTTTTTGAGACAGGGTCTCCCTGTAGCCCCAGCTGTCCTGGAACTCATTCTGTAGACCAGCCTGGCCTTGAACTCACAAAAATTTATTTTCTATGTGTATGAATGTACTGTCTGCATGTAGGTTTGTGCACCTGTGTCGTGCAATGCCACAGAGGTCAGAAGAGGGTGTTGGATTCCCCTGGAACTGGAGTTCTCCTGGAATTGGAGTTTCAGATGGTTCTCGGCCGCCATGTGGGTGCTGGGGATCGAACCCGGGTCCTCTGCAAGAGCAGTCAGCGCTCTTAACTCCAGCCCTTAAATATTTTTTTAAACTTAAATTAATTGAAAAAAAATTTTTTTTAATTAAAAAAATTAGTTGTTCTAGAAATCATTCTGGGCTTCAGGCAGAAACAATCTGGGGGGCAGGGTTGAGATGGGGTCTCCCTATGTACCTAGGCTGGGCTCCAGCAAGTCTCCCTACCTCAGTCTCCTGAGCAGCTAGGACTCCACATGTGCCACTGCCCCCAGCTTAGAAGCAAGTCTATACTCCTGTATGGAGGGACTACAGACCCGGACTCCCCTGTGCCCTCCTGCCTCTGAACAGGGGTCTCTCAGATATTCTTAAAATTCTGAAAGTTTAACTAACTGGATGAAAGATTCCACCCACTGTCTCTGGTTAGCTTTTAAACATCAGTCTCAGAAATGAGTGCCACGCAGGCATGTTTCCGATGCCCTTATTTGAAGCTTCCCTTGGCTTCCCTCGCACGTGGGTGTCAGTCTTAATAGGAAAACCATCTGCCTTTGTTCCCTTTCGACTTTCTTTGCTGGCAAGAATACAGCTACATGAGGAAAAAGGGAGAGGACTCAGGGACACGTTACAGAAGTAGGGTTCTGGCTTTGAAGTAAGGAAGAACTTCTGAATGGTGAACACTGCCAAGCAGTGGCTGGAAATACCAAAAAGAATGAGACGCTTTCCAGCCTGGAAATCCCGAGATCCCCTTTTCCCTGAGGGCTGACGATGGCCTTTGTGCTTCCTGACCTCAAAGGCCATTAGAAATCAGCCGTTTGGCCCTCTGGATGCATCCTCCCAGGTGGGTTTCCAGGTTAGCCCACTCCTTCTGGGGACCCTGATGGAACTGACAAAGAAGAACATAGTAGTCCTGGAAGAGTGCTCTGTCTGTGTCGGTTTCCCTGGAAACAGTTCCTGAGATAGAGACGCATGTGGGAGGCGCTAGGAGTGCTCCTGGAAGGGCTGTGGGGCGATGGAAGCAGACTGGGCGATGTGACTGTCACAGAGACCGCAGCCGAGGAGGAGTTGGTCCCTTTGCCATCCACCATCAAGCTTCTCTCAGTGAAGGGACGGAAGAAACTGCTGTGAGCCTTTAGACGCTCGTGGCTGCCAGGGAGGCCGGTGTGGGGGTCACGGTGCCATGGGCAGGCAGAAGGCAGGTGCCCTGCAACGCCTTTGCTGCTCTGGGCTCTGACCTCTGATGCTTCATACTGAAGAGTGGGGTGACAGTGGAAGCCCCTTGACAGCAGCAGGTCCAGTACCACCTTACCCAGGAAGAGCAGATTCCGATTAGCACACAGATTGCAATGTCTGGCTGTTGTCTTTCTGGACCCCTCCGGAGATTCGCCTGCACCCTGGGGTGTCCCTGACAGACTATGCTCCCCACAAGGACAGGGTATTTTTCATGTCCAGTGATTCGTCAGTGCTCTGCAGAGGTGGAGCCTTGGTAGGGGCAGTCTTTTAATTAGGATGGCTTATTTTGCTTATAGTTTTTCAATTTTCCCATGATTCAAATGCGATATTCTATGCTTTGAAGTTTTTTATTTATTTTCTTTATGACCCTCTCTGATGATGCTGGGCATCTACCAGTCAGCCCAATCATGAGGGGAAGGAGGCCAGGTGTGATGATGCACATCTGTAATCCTAGCACTTGGGAAATTGAGGCTGAGGCTGAGATAGGGCCATTGATACAAATCTGAGGCCACCCTAGTCTACATAGAAGTTTCAAGCCAGGCAGGGCTACATAGTGAGATGCTGCTTGAGAAAACCTAAAATAAAATAAAATAAGAGAATGGGAGGATGTGATGGCTCACTCCACAAAGTTCTTCTAGCTAAACACGAGGACCTGATTCAGATTCCCAGCATGTGTTAAAAACCCAGGCACAGAGTGTACATTCATAGCCCCAGATCTAGGGGGAAGGAGACCGGCAGATCCCTTGTGCTGATTGGTCTGCTGGCCTAGCCGTCAGTGATCTCCTGGCTCAATACAGAATCCTATCTCAAAAAACAAGGTGGAGAGTGCATTTGACTTGTGGCCTCCGTATGCATTCCCACAAATGTACACACCCACAGGAACATATACCAATACAGCACACACAGAGACAGACAGACAGACAGATGCACACATGGCTCTTGAAGAACTACTGAGGGTCACCTCTGGCGGCGGCTTCTTCTTCTTCTTCTTCTTCTTCTTCTTCTTCTTCTTCTTCTTCTTCTTCTCTTCTTCTTCTTCTTCTTCTTTCTTTTTTTCTTCTATTTTTTTTTTTTGGTCTTTTTTGAGACACAGTCTCCCTTTAGTCCCTCACTATGTAGACCAGGCCAGCCTTGAACTCACAGAGATCCACCTGCCTCTGCCTCCCGACTGCTGAGATTAAAGGCATGTGCCACCACACCTGGCTTAAGTAGATTTTTTTTTTTTGGTGACCTCTGGCTTCTATATGCACATACACATATGCACACAGACCTACACATACAAGGACACACACAGACACACACACAAAGTAAGGAGTAAACTTTTTTTTTTAATTTTATTTATTTCTGTATGTGTATGAATGTACTGTCTGTATGCAAGTTTGTGCACCCGTGTCGTGCAATGCCGCGGAGGTCAGAAGAGGGTGTCGGACTCCCCTGGAACTGGAGTTCTCCTGGAATTGGAGTTTCAGATGGTTCTCGGCCNATGCAAGTTTGTGCACCTGTGTCCTGCAATGCCGCGGAGGTCAGAAGAGGGTGTTGGACTCCCCTGGAACTGGAGTTCTCCTGGAATTGGAGTTTCAGATGGTTCTCGGCCGCCATGTGGGTGCTGGGGATCGAACCCCGGTCCTCTGTAAGAGCGGTGGGCGCTCTTAACCGCTAGGCCATCTCTCCAGCCCAGGAGTAAACTTTTTTTTAAGATCTTGAGGCAAAAAAACCCTGTCTCTCCAGGGCACTATATCCAGTAACTATTAGATCCTCAATACTTCCTTAGAAAACATACTTCATGCTAGAAGGTTTTACTCAACCGTAGCCCAGCAGAGGGGAGCTAGTACAGGTAAGGCAGGTCGGGCTAAGCCAGGATGTTCCATAGTCAGGTGCACTGAATGCTTTTTCAGGGGGGTATCTCTGCCCTACAAGACAGTTTTCATGGGCTGTAACCCCTGACAAGCCGAGGGCCATCTGCACCTGTGCCAAGGGCATGTGAAGGCCAGCCCTGCCCTAACAGCTGCTCCTATGGACTGACTTTCTTCTCTGCATTATTCTTTTCTATTAACTTTTCCCCTGAGTTTCTGTTTCCATTTTCCCTAATCTCAAGGCCCTTCTAGAAACAAAAGACAAGATAATTCTAGAACTTGGTGATTTCTTTCATGTCCTCCAGAGCTTGGCTCCTAGGCCCACAGACCAGATAATGGGTTATCCCCTCAGGAACACTTCTCTTACCTTCATTCCCCTACTGAGGAGGCGAACCTTTCTTTCTCTCCATTCTGTATCCAGAAGTTTCTGGAGGGAAGAAGAGACACCCCTGATCCCCACAAGCCTGAAAGCCTTAGCCCTGCTGGGTGGTAGGGAACTCTAGCACAATGGTGCCTTGAACACTATGGGGGAAGGTAGAGGCTGTGGTGTGTCTCAGAAATAAAGAGCCCAGGGCAGACTGTGGGGTGTCTGGGTCAGCGGAGGAGAGCGGTGCCAAGACCTGAGGCAGAGGAGCTGTCCACCAGGTTGGTGTGTGGGGTGGTAAAGAGCAGGGATGAGAGGAACCACCCCTGCCAAGGCCACAGGAGCCCAGGGCCTCAGAGCTTCCATAAGAGCAGAGGGCTGGAGGAGGGGCAAGGCTGCAGGGGACAGATGAGGCCAGGCCAGGACCAGCGACATCAGGAGCCTCTCAGGAAGAAGCAGAGCATCCCCTGTGGGCACTGACCAGAGCAGCACCAGCCTCCCCCAGCCTGGCGGGGTGGTGATGGTGGTAGTGTCAGCAGCAGGTGGCTGTGGTCTCTCCTCCGGAGTCACGTGGCTGGGACGTCCTCACTTCTTTCTGGTCTGCATCTCTTCCATTTTCCTCCCGAGACCTCAGTGTTCCTGGGCCTTCACCATCTTCACCCTACGCAGCTTACTAGTCTGTCTGATTGCCTCTTGTCCATCTCCCTTTGCCTACCACCCTGTTCCAGGAGCCTAGATGCTGACACGCACAAGGTACCTATGGGACAAAAGCTTGCTACTGATGGCTCTGTTTTGTTCAATACTTAACACGTGCAGGGTTTCAGGCTTTTCCTATGTTCTCCGGCTTAGCCTCATAATCTCCCGAATTCACCAATGAGCAAACCTGTGACTAAGGGCTTAAAGAGCGGCACCAAGTACTCATCTTTTAAGGCCAGGTTTGGGGTTTAAACTCTTAAGGGGGCGGCAGTGAGAAAAGAGCGTGAGGGAAGGGAACTAGGGGTACATTGCCTGCAAAGGTCACAGGAGTCAGGACCTGGGCCTTCAGGAAAGGTGCCTGTTAGCCCTGCTTTGTCCTGCTAAGCTCCTCTGGGAAAAAAACGCCGGTGTTTTTAAGAAGAAATAAACTGTGAAAAGAGGATACATCCTTGACCCTCCTCATCATGCGTGCAAACACATGTTCAAATCCAGACCTAAAGTTACGTGTGGTGACCTGGCCACATGACTGGCATAAACTTCCAGCTCACTGGTTTCCTGTTGGGTGCATCTTCTGGAAACTGGGGCCGGGGACCTTTTCCCTGGCCTGTGTGCTAGTTCTGCCATTCCCTCCAAGGTGAACACTGAGCTTCTGGGCCGAGAGTCTGGGAGACAGAACAGGGGCTGCTAGAAGGAGTCCAGGCAGACAAAACGGGCCTTCTCTCTAGGAGCTCATTCTCAGAGCCAGGGCAGTGTTTATTTGTGTTATCCAAAAGCACTCTAGACATGGTACATGAACCGAGACCCCGTGTCAAATCACCCCACAGCTCTCCTCAGGGTCCAAGGGGGCCTTGGACTTTCATCTCACTACTGGAGATGCCCTCTCAAGACCATGGCCAGTCTTAGACTCCAGGGGACGCTACCCCAGAACTCAGGACTCCAGGGTCTGTTTTGTCTTCTAGTGCTTTGAGGACAATTGTGGAGACATTGGTTAGCAGATTGCTTCTGCAGGGGGTTCCCAGTCCCTCCCTTTAGGGGAAGAGGTTGGAGTGTCCCTCCTGCTGCTTGTACCACCTTTCCTGTCCTCTGTCTACCACATTGGTGGAGTTCAGAGTGGCCTCCACAGGAGAGACAAAGATAGTATCATGGTGAATCTTGATTGTCAACCCAATGGGATTTAGAGTCACCATGGAAACAAACCTCTAGGCATGCGTGACAAGTTTGCTAGATTAGGTTACCCCAGGTGGGAAGAACCGCCCTGAAGGTGAGCAGCACCTTCCCACAGGCTGGGGTTCTGGACTGAAATAAAAGGAGAGCGAGGGGGCTGGCGAGATGGCTCAGCCCTTACAAGCTCCGGCTGGCTTGCAGAGGACCCTGATTCAATTCCCAGCACCCACGTGGTAGCTAACAACCATTGGTAACTCCAGTTCCAGGAGATCAGATGCCCTCTTCTGGCCTCTGAGGCTATTGTTAACATATGCAGGCAGAAGACTCATACACATAAAACAAAGATAAATAAAAATTAAACCCTTTATTATTTTTAAAAACAGTTTACTATTACTATTATTTATTTATTTGTTATTATTATTATCATTTTTTTATCTTTTCGAGACAGGGTCTCCCTGTAGCCCCAGGTGTCTGGGAACTCACAAAGATCCGCCTGCCTCTGCCTCTGCCTCCCAAGTGCTAGGATTAAAGGCGTGCACCACCATGCCTGGCTTTATTATTTTTAATTTACATGAGTGTAGTGCATGCATGTACATGCACCTGTGTTATGCAATCCCCACAGATATCAGAAGAGGGCATCCCTAGAACTGGAGTTACAGATGGCTGTTACCTGTCATGTGGGTGGTGGGAATCGAACCTGTGTCCTCTGCAAGAGCAGCTAGTGTTCTTAACCACTGAGCCATCTCTCCAGCCTCAAATCATTTATTCTTTTTTTTTTTTTTTGTTTTTTTTTTTAGACAGGGTCTCCCTTTAGTCCCAGCTGTCCTGGACCTTGCTCTGTAGACCAGTCTGGCCTTGAACTCACAGAGATCCACCTGCCTCTGCCTCCCAAGTACATGTCCAGCTAAATCATTTATTCTTGAGAGAGAGAGAGAGAGAGAGAGAGAGAGAGAGAGAGAGAGAGAGAGAAGCATCAGTAATCTCATCTCTGTTTCCTGATGGATGCAGTGTGGCCTCCTGCCGTGCGCTCTGGCTGCCCTGCCTCCCCTGCTGTGATAGGCTACTCTTGAGCTGTAAGCCAAAATAAGCTCTTCCTTTCCTAAACTGCTTTATCTGGTATACTGTCACACCTGTGGGGAAAGCAACCAAGACAAGTGGCACAGAGGACGCACTTGACTCCACAGTGTATCTCTTCAGATTTAGAAACTGTATTAAATTTCTCAACACAGCTTCTTTCTAGATTTTCTGTGGTTTAATTGTCCTTGAGTCCTTTTTAAAAATTTTTATTTATTTTTTATTAATTTTATTTATTTTTGTATGTGTATGAATGTACTGTCTGCATCTAGGTTTGTGCACCTGTGTTGTGCAATGCCTCGGAGGTCAGAAGAGGGTCTCGGATTCCCCTGGAACTGGAGTCCTCCTGGAATTGGTGTTTCAGATGGTTCTCGGCCGCCATGTGGGTGCTGGGGATCGAACCCCGGTCCTCTGCAAGAGCAGTTGGTGCTCTTAACCACTAGGCCATCTCTCCAGCCCCCTTGAGTCCTTTTGTTTATGGTTTGGGCCTTTTTACTTTCCTTTTAGCTCTCTTTTCCTTTCTTTTTTTTTTTTTTTTCTCTATAACTATGTTCTGTTGTCCATTGCTTCTTAAATGAGCCAAGTGCTTCAGATCTGATATTTGCTGCAGGCCTTAAAGACTCCAGTCAGAAAACACCTATTTGCTGTCATCCCTGGGTCCCTGTGCTTGAATCCCCAATAAGAACCTGACCTCCCCTGTCCTTCCAGTCCTCAGCCTCTGGGCCTTTTCTTGGGCTGGTCCCTCCCACCTCTTCAAAACAGTGCCTTTTCCTGGACAAGTCAAGTCCCCTCCTGCTCTATGGAACCTCTCCTGAGTAGCAGAGCTTGGAGCGTTTTACTGATCTGGAAACACAACTTGATCTTGACAAACACCAAGTGAGTTGTTTAAGTGAGAAATGTTCCTTGTGGGCCCAAGTATCTGAATGCTTTGTACCCAGTTGGTGGCACCATTTTGGGAGGTCCAGGGGATGAAGCGCAGGAGGAACCCTGTCATTGAGGGTGAGCTTTGAGAGTCCCTAGCCTCACCCCATTTCCAGTTGGCTCTGTCTGCTCCATCTTGGTGGCTGAGGCCGTGATCTCTGAGCTTCCTGCTCCTGCTGCCAGGCCTCCCCACCGTTACAGACTCCCCTTCTGGAACCATAGCCCAGATAAGCTCGCTTTTGATCATGGTGTTTCATCACAGCGATGGAAAATATATCAAGTTAAGTGGAAGGGCAAGCACACATACATATGTGTGTATTTAAAGAAAGTTACTATAATAAAATGCCCAAGACTTTAAAAATATTTTATTTTTATTTTATGCGTATGAGCATTTTGCCTGGGTGTGCTGCACCACATGCATGCAATGCCCCACAGAGGCCAGAAGAGGGTGTTGGATCCCCTGGAACTGGAGTTATGGATGGTTGTTAGCAGCCATGTGGGTGCTGGGAATTGAATTTGGGTTCTCTGGAAGAATAGTAACTATTCTTAATTGCTGAGTCATATCTCCAGCCCCCCCAAGGCTAACTTTATGACAAAGAGGGTTATTTAGTTCCTAGTTGTGGTGATTAAAGTATAAGCAGCATGGGGGAGGTGCCCCTCCCCCCCCATGTTACCTCGTGGTGGACAACGATGAGAGAAAGAAATTATATCTTCAAACTGGAAGCCAGAGTGAGATTCCCACAATCCCTTCTATGGGCTAAAGAACTCCCTCCAGGCTATACCTCTTTTTTATAATATTTTTTTATTATTTTTATTTTATGTGTATTCCCTACAGGTAAGTGTATCCCTGTCATGGAATGCCCTTGGAGGACAGGATGTTGAATTCCCTGAAACTGGAGTTACGGACAGTTGTTAGCTGCCATGTAGGTGGTGGGATTTGACCTGGGTCTTCTGCAAGAACAACCAGTGTTCCTAACCACTGAACCATCTCTTCAACCCCAGGCTATATCTCTTTTATTTTATTATTATTATTATTTTTTGTCTCCACCACTTTTCAATACCATGGCTCTGTGGACCCAGCTTACCGCATTCGGATCTCGGGGGTGGGGGTGGGGGTGGGGCATTTAAACCATCTCTCAGCCAGAGCATCCCACCTTCAGTTCTGAGCCCTCCCTGCTCACCCTCCTTATCCCATTGTGAATGTGGCGCTTAACTAGTTAATCCTCACGCATTCTCAGGAACTCAGAGGTATCACATGCAGCGGAGGCAGGGGAGGGCTGCAGAGCCAGGCAGGACTCAGGCAGCAGGCCCCACCCTCCCGTGCTCCCACCTGCGCCATGGCATCCTATGGGTCTGCATACATGCACGATGTCTTGTTTAACCCCATGCAGTTCTCACAACTTGCTGCACAGAGGTGAAGGCTCTGAGGTACAGGGAAGTTGAAGGGAACCTCCCCAGATCAGCACTATGTAGAGCAGTTGGGACCTTGTGTCCCCTGGATGTCCAGGGGTCCCCATGACACTGCTGAAGAACACGGGCTGCCTAGGCCTTCCTGCTGAGCACCTGTCTCTACAGTGCTGAGGTTGGCTGACAGCTTGTTGCAATCCCACGTTGCTGGGGAGCATTGGTCTCCCACCTGTGACTTGATTCGGCCCCTCGCAGTACACCTGGATTTCCGTTTACTCTCAGGTGAATCATAAACCCTCAGCCAGCTGTCAGCACACTTCAGCTCAGCGCTCTGAAAACTTGTTTTCTTTGGCTGGTATTAAACAGCTTCCCCAGACACGTGGCTCAATACAAGGCACACATTGCTTCAAAGACAAATAGACCCATGGGAAAATAGATCTGTAGCCTACAAATGCTTCTGGGTGTCAAGAGCTGTCTTCTTACCGAGCTCCCACGCTGGCTTCAACAGCATGAGCAGGGACATTCCGGGAGCTCATGTTCACTGCTTGAGAGACTAGCTAGAACCTCCAGCTGAGCTCTGGGCATGTGACCCAGGATGGGCATCCCTGGGCACCCTGTAAGCCATGTGTCTGGTCTGTACTTCTCATGTGAAGCTTGGATGTGTTGGCCAGCACAAACCACTCCATGGAAGTCTGTGCTGAAATTCTGGGCTCAGTAGGCAGGCATGATTTGATGGCAGCCACGACTTCAGTAGCATCAGTATGCTCTCAACAGACTCGAAGCTTCAGGGCTGGGCAGAGCACGGAAGGGTCTTAGAAGAACTCTGGTGAGTTGGGGAGGTTTTGACCCCCAGCCCTGCAAGAACCCTCCTGTGACCAGCAGAATGATGCTGAGTGCCTGAAAAGGACCCGTTCCAGGCTTGGCAGGGTGCTTGCCTAACATACAGGAAAGCCTCGGGTTCTTTCACAGTGCACCATTTATGCAGCCTGCTGGCACAAACCACTGGTTCTAGCACTTGGGAGGCGAAGACAGGAGTGTTAGAAGTTCAGGGCTAACCTTGGCTATATACTACCCGGGATCCATGTTTTTGTGAGTAGGAGACCATAACTAGCCTGAAGCCCAGCTTGGGCCTAAAGTAGGCCAGACCTTGAAGGAATCTCAGACCCCAAAGGAACAAAGTTCCCAAGCACTCCAGAACCACGTGGGCCTCTGTCCTAAAAGCTGTTCACTTTTAGCTTGAACTGCTTATGACAAAAGATGATCCTGAGTTGCTTCCTTGCATAACTGTATTATTGGTTTTTGGTTTTAAAGCCCAGTTCTGAGGCTGGGAATATAGCTCAGTTGGTACTACATAACTGGATGTGGTGGCACACGCCTGTGGTCCCAGCAATGGAGAGATGGGCAGAGCTTCAAGGAAGCCCTCAGCTGCTTAGGGAATTTGAGGCCAGCCTGAGCTACTTGAGACTCTGTCTCAAATGAAAGAACAAACAAAACCCAAACCCACCAGTTCTGTATTTGTTCATGAAAACAGTCACTGATATTCTCTTTTTCAGTCATTATTTGCACTTGTGGCCTTGATGTGAGTTTGGGTTGCTCTGCCACTACTGAATGAAGACGGGGGTGTCCTCAGGGACTGACTTGTAAGCCTTCCAAATGCCAGGTTGCCAATCTATTATACTTTAAAAAAAAAAAGTGCTAATTAGCACATAAGAATAATGGTAAAATTAAATTCTTTTTGCTTTTTTTTTTTTTGCTTTGTTGTTTTATGAGACAGGGTCTCTCACACAGCCCAGGCTGGCGGCAAACTTGGTGTGTGTTCCAGGATGACCTTGGACTTCTAGTCCTCCTGCTTCCTCTACCTAGAGTGCAGGGATTTCAAGTGAGCATCGGCCAGTGCAGTTTATGCAGTACTGGCTGGGAATAGAACTCAGACCCTCTTTGTACATGCTAGGCAAGCAGCCTGTCAACTGAGCTATCCCCTCAGCCCTCATTTTTACATTAAATTTGAGAACTTTATTTGTTGATTTATTCATTCGTTAGTGCTGGGGATAGAATCTTAAGTTTTTGAGCATGCCAGCCAAGCTCTCTCTCACTGAGGTCCTGGAAATTAAGCGTCTGCTCCGACTGAGACAAGCCTGTCAGCGGGAGCATTTAAGGGCCATACCAGCCTAGCACAGAACATGGCAGAAAGCAGGCCTTGCAGATTATTTACAGATAGTCAGGGTCCAATGTACATCTGTTCTAAATATATCTTATACTAATGTTCCTGGTACTCTGCTTTCCTTCAAAAGGCCTGAGTTCCCACAAGACTAATTCATTGAAAATATGACACAGATCCTTAGAGCTTTTAAAGAGCTTAGGGACATGTCCAAATCTTTATATGGAAAATCTGAGGCCCGGAACAGTGAAGTGCCAGGCCCCAGATCCATTTGTGCTGCTGAGGAGTGCTGAGGGTGAGCTCCCTTCTTGGAGGAAAGTGAAGTCAAGGAGGGAAGGGAGCTGCTGGGAAAACTGCAGCATGGGGAGGCCAGGGCTGGGCAGCCGAAGGTGTGATGTGACACTACCCAGTAGGTATCCAGTAGACTAACACGGGCAGGGTGAGATTAGAGTCCGGAGAGCACAGGAAGGCTGGTGAATGGTTAGGCCTAGTGTGAAGCTGGGAAGGAGGGCCTGGATGGGTGGAGTCTGCGTAGAAGGAAAGAGAACTGTCAACTTCAGGCACAAGTCTGGGAGGACGATCTCAGAAACAGCTGTGAGGCAGGACAGAGGCTGGGGTAGGGCAGGTTGCTGCCGGAGCCCTTGCTCTTCTGTTCCAGTGTGGGCTCCACTGTACACGTGCCTGTGACCTTGAGGAAAGGATAACAGTCCCAGTTTAACCATCTGGAATATGGGGTAATAGGTACTGGAGAAATGGCTCAGCAGTTAAGAGCACTGCTCCTGCAGAAGACCTGGGTTCAGTTCCCAGCATCCACATAGGGACTGACCACAGTCTACAACTCCAGTCCCAAGGGATCCGACAGCCTCTTCTCACCTCTGTGGGCATGCTCTGCACAGACACATTTATTCTCATGCAGGCAAAACACACATGTAAAATAAAAATAGTATTTTTTAAAATGGGGTAATAACAACTATCTCTGGGGCCCCATGGAAGATTAGTTTACATGACACAGTGAAGGAAGTCTGGCCAGCCACAAATTGGCAGTGGGCTCATTGACTCCCTTGCAATTTCCTGTCCTTGTCAGGAACATTCAGCTATAGGAGCTGTTTCTAGTTGGACCCTCTATGTAAGGGGAAAAAAATGCTTTTTTTGAGACAGGGTCTCCCTGTAGCTCTAGCTGGCCTGGAACTTGCTATGTAGACTAGGCTGCCCTTAAACTCACAATCTACCTGCCTCTGTCTCCCAAATTGTGGGCTTAAAGGTATGTGCTCAGCTAAAGAGAATTATCTTTTGGCATTTGTGGTAAAGTTTAAAACTTTCCTGCCAAGGGCTAGAGAAATGGCTTAGTCTTTAAAGGCTCAGACTCACAACCTAAACATCAAACTTTACCAGGGTGAAAGGCTCTTAAAAGAGCTATCATAAAAAAATGTCACATCTGTTAGTGGGAGACAGTGGTGCACACCTTAGTTCCAACATAGCAAGTTCCAGGCCAGCTGGGGCTGCAGGGGCTTCACAGAGACCCTGTATCAAAAAGACCCCCCCCCCAAAAAAAATCCACAGGGCATGGTGGCATATACCTTTGATCCCAGCACTTGCAGAGACAGGCATAGAGATAAGCCTGACCTGTGAAGGTCAGTTGGAGCTACTGGAAGACCCTGAGACCCTCTCTCAAAAATCTGTCACCTCCACACAAATACTCACCATATTAGTATCCAAAAGACACAGCTACCATGGGTTTAGGGATATCACAGGGTAGGACTGTGGGGCTATCCTGGGAAAAGGAAGAAAGCACTTCTTTGATCTGCTCTCCTTTTAAGAATTCATGTATTGGATGTCGTTGCTGTTGCACTGGGAACTGATTTCATAGTCTTGAAGTGGGTAGTTAGCTCTACTAATGAGATACAGACCCAGCTCTTATTTTATTCTGAAACAGGGTCTTGCTAAGTCGCCAGGGTAGGCCTTGAATTTAGGATCCTCCTTACTCAGCCTCCCAAGTAGCTGGGATTATAGGAATCCACTACCATTTTCTTCTCCTCCTCCTCTTTCTCCTTGGCCTCCTCTTCTTCCTCTTCCTCTTTCTCTTCCTCTTCCTCCTCCTCCTCCTCCTCCTCCTCCTCCTCCTCCTCCTCCTCCTCCTCCTCCTCGTTTTAAAGACAGTCTCAGTAAGACTGCTCAGGCTGATCTCAAGCTCCTAACCAAGGAACCCTCCTCCTTCAGCCTCCCAAATACTGGGATTACTATACTCAACAAAATATATTATTTGAAGAAAATGTTCTGGTGTTTTTGAAAACTCTTGTAATCAGGAATTTAATAGATCTACCAGATTGATAGTGGGAATCAAATTATAAATCTTCAAAGTTGAAAATAAACCAGTGAAAACCTTCACATCCTTAAAGTGGCTACACACATTTATAAAACAGAATGAGTGAAGAGGAAAAGCAGCGCTCCGTGCCTTCCCACAGAGGAATGGGGTTATTTTGTATTTTTTCCCCAGCTGATAACCTTTCTGAAGCAATATTCCAGAATTCTCTTTGGAAAGAACTAGGGAGATGCAAATTGAATGTGAATCTTCGGCAAGCATTTTGTGCTTGTTTCTACCTGTTCAGGAAACAGCGTTGCACGAAAGGGCTCCCTCCATCCCATGAAAAGCGGGTTTGTTCTGCCTTAAACACAATCCTTTCCTCAGGAAGGCCTGACTCAGATAAAGCCTAGCAGAAAATTCACAATTCCCTCAGCTTGGAGGAAACTGAATTAAAAAAAAATTATTTTTATTTTATGTGTATGAGTGTTATACCTGCATGTATGTAAGTGCACTCATGTCATGCAATGCCCGAAGAGGACAGAAGAGGACATCTGATCCACTGGAACTCGAGTTATACATGGTTGTTAGCTGCCATGTGGGTGCTGGGAACTGAACCCAGATCCTCTGCAAGAACACTCAGTGTTCTTAACCACTAAGCCTTTTTTTTTTGTCTTTTCGAGACACAGTCTCCTGGTAGCCCCAGCTGTTCTGGAACTCACTCTGTAGACCAGGCTGGCCTTGAACTCACAAAGATCCGCCTGCCTCTGCCTCCCAAGTGCTAGGATTAAAGGCGTGCACTATCATGCCCGGCACACTGAGCCATCTTATCTCTCTACTCCCTGAATTTCTTTTGAATCCCAAGAAAACATGTTCAAAATTTTGACACCTTGGACTATGATTTTTTTTTTGGGGGGGGGTTGTCTTTTTGAGACAGGGTCTCCCTGTAGCCCCAGCTGGTGCCTGGAACTCACTATGTAGACCAGGCTGGGCTTGAACTCACAGAGATCTGCCTGCCTCTGCCTTTCAAGTGCTATGATTAAAGGTGTGGTAGTACACTATGATTTTAAATGCAAATATGTATATATATGTACATATATATATATGTGTGTGTGTGTGTGTTCTCTATATATGTTCATAGTTCATGGCCCTCACTACCTTGAAAATGACATATACAGTTATTTCCTACATTTCAATCAGGCTTATTTTCACATACATGCTCACATGCTTAGCTGCAAAGCTTTAGTTTTTAGCCATGGGCCTTGAATATGTCGTTTGCTTATTAACTATTTATTTTTAGGTTAGAATACAGCCAGCCATGGGCTTCATCATGGTGTCTTTACACATGTGATTGTACGTGGTATGTTCCCTTCTTCTCCTCCAATACATTTTTAGATCCTAAATAAATATTTGAGAAAGGAAGTGTAAGATTAAGAATGGGAGGCAGAGGCAGGTGGATCTTTGTGAGTTCAAGGCCAGCCTGGTCTATAGAGCAAATTCCAGGACAGCTGGAGCTACAGGAAGACCCTGTCTCGAAAAGACAAAAAAAAAAAAAAAAATTATGTCCTAGCAGTGGTGATGTATCAGCCTGGTCTACATAGCAAGTTCCAAGCCAGCACTCTGTGGGATGTGGCCAGCCTGGTCTCCATAGAAAGTTTCAAGCCAGCTATGACTACAGGGAGATCCTATTTCAAAAAAAATAAAAAATAAAAAATGATGCAGGATTTAGTTGTGGTCCCAGCTCAGCTGCTTCTGAGCTCCGTCACTTTCCACAGTCCTGAGCCCTTTGCCTCAGCTTCTTAGCTGAAAAGTGGAGTAGTACCTGCTCCTCTCTCACCAGGCTGTGAAGATTATGGGAGCTGAATAAATGAATAAAGCATTAGCACCTGGTACACAGTAGGCGCTCTATAAATGTCAGCCACTGTTAGCTATTCTTGTTTCTTGGTGCATAGCTTGGTTTGCTATGGGAGCCAAGATATTAACAGAATGAAGAGTCTTATTTGTTTATTTAAAGAGTAAATAAAAAAAGTACAGAATACTGCTATGTAGCCCAGGATGTCCTGAGCTGTGGCCCCTTCTGCCTCCGCCTTTAGAATGCTGGGATCACAGATGTGCACTTGGGCCCATTCTGTAAGGGTCAAGGGAATGTCCCTGCTGGTCTTAAATCTAGTTGCTATTGGGACAGGACAGGTAGAGTATTCTTAACACCTCTGCCTGACAGTTGAGGGCTTCAAGGCCCAGAGGATGAAGTCACCTGCAGGGAGCTCAGGATGTGGCTGCTTCCCATGAGACAGACACCTTAGGCTCTTCTAGGGCTGCAGCCAAGTTTCCATTATGGGCACCACTTATGGTTGCTCTGGGATGTGTTCCTGGAACATTCTATACCATTCAGAAAGTCATGACAAATAAAAGCATTTCCATATTCAGCAATGTCAGTTATGCCAAGTAAACACAGGGGAGTGAACTGAATGTTTTACAACTAGACACTGTTGACTTTACTTTATAGAAGATGCTGTTGAACTGGGGTGTTTCTCTGTTTTCTCATCCCCAAATGACATTCTTTAGTTGAAACAATCATAAAATCATCCAGAACTATGAGAAATAGAAAATCTGCACCTTGGGAACAACAAACATTGGGAGGGATACAGACAGAACCAAGCTTCAGATAACCAAACTTTTATTTAAAATTACAGAATACTTGAAAATAAACAATATAATGTGCTTGTATCTTTTACTGTGTAACTTAAAGCTTGCATTCAGTCATGATGAGCCCCTCAAGTTTCCAACGGCGCGTGCTGTGCATCCAGGTGGTCACTGTTTCCTCTCCCTCTCAAGGCTGGGGTGGAGCAGGCTGTGCAGTCCCCGTGGCCAGGCGGCCTGCTCCTACTGAGAATGGCGCTTTTTCTTCTTGTTGTGGCTCTCGATTGCCCTTCTCAGGGCTTCATCTGAGATGAGATCGGTCAATCTCATGTCTGTGTGGCTACAGCCAATTTTAGGGCAACTGTGAGGGACAGGGAAGGTTGTCAGTCTGCTGAACCACCAGGCCATACACGGTACTGTACACTGTACTGTACACTGTAATATCTTTCATATCTGACTACTGAAATGGGGACATTTTACCCCCAGATCAGGGTGATGTGTGCACTAGTTCTTTCACTGAGTGCCTGAGTGTGGCCTGGTTGGGGCTGGGGATGCAGGCCATGTGTAAGTAGTACCTTCCTACCTGACTGTGGCCTGGTCAGGGCTGGGGATGCAGGCCACGTGTAAGTAGTATCTTCCTTCCTGAGTGTGGCCTGGTCAGGGCTGGGGATGCAGGCCACGTGTAAGTATTACCTTCCTTCCTGAGTGTGGCCTGGTCAGGGCTGGGGATGCAGGCCACGTGTAAGTAGCACCTTCCTATCTGAGTGTGGCCTGGACAGGGCTGGGGATTCAGGCCACGTGTAAGTAGTACCTTCCTACCTGAGTGTGGCCTGGTCGGGGCTGGGGATGCAGGCCACGTGTAAGTAGTACCTTCCTACCTGAGTGTGGCCTGGTCGGGGCTGGGGATGCAGGCCACGTGTAAGTAGTACCTTCCTACCTGAGTGTGGCCTGGTCGGGGCTGGGGATGCAGGCCACGTGTAAGTAGTACCTTCCTTCCTGAGTGTGGCCTGGTCGGGGCTGGGGATGCAGGCCACGTGTAAGTAGTACCTTCCTTCCTGAGTGTGGCCTGGTCGGGGCTGGGGATGCAGGCCACGTGTAAGTAGTACCTTCTTACCTGAGTGTGGCCTGGTTGGGGCTGGGGATGCAGGCTACGTGTAAGTAGTACCTTCCTTCCTGAGTGTGGCCTGGTCGGGGCTGGGGATGCAGGCCACGTGTAAGCAGTACCTTCCTTCCTGAGTGTGGTCACGTGTAAGTAGTAACTACTACCTGGGGCTTGCTTCCTAACGGGGAGTCAGTCACCAGGCAGCCAAGTCCAAGTTCCCAGGCGGGACCCAGGCAGCAGCAGGAGCGGGCTGAGGTGTGCTAGCTGGAGCCTTCTGTGGGCAGGGCACGTGGTTCAAGTAGAGGTAGAAAACATGTGGAAGCCTAGAAGGTGCTCCAGAGAGCAGGGCCCCATGGGCAAATGACCAGACAAGAGAGCAAGAATCTGAGCTCCAGCAAAGCTTCAGATTATTATTTTTTGTTTTTGAGATAGGGTCTCAGGTAGGCCAGGCTGTCCTTAAACTCATTACGTAGCCAAGGATGGACTTCTGATCCGCTGCCTCCACCTCCTCAGGGTAGGGTTACAGGTATGAGCAACCTCACCTAGTTTTATGCTGTGCTGAGGTGGGGGCATCAAATCTGCATAGTAGGCAAATGCTCTATCACTGAGCTACATCCCTGGCCTTGGATTTATTTTAAATATGACAGGAAATCCCTAGAACCTTTTCAAATACGGTGGGATGTGATCTGCTTTCCTTTTAGGAAACTCTACTTTGGGTACTTGATGGAGAAGAGTGTGGGGAGTCCCACAGAGCTGCAAGATGTGCCGAGGCAGCCTGGGCCAGGACATGGCGGTGACCAGCTTCAGCACACACTGGAACATGGGAGCCGTGCACGTGGAGTGCAGGCAGAGTGTCAAGGGAAGTGGAGAGCTGAGCAGATGGATGACTGGAGAGTCCTTTACTGTGATGGGGGCTCATGGGAATACGGGACAGGAAAGGGACCAGCAGTCCCACCTGAACCATGGCCCTCTGAGCGCACTAAACCTCTCCAATGGAGACACTGACTGAGACACCGGGGACAGCCAGAAGTCCTTGGCAGGGGAACTCAGAATGTGAGTCACCCAGAGAAGGGTGGAGATCAAGGCCATGCTTGGTTAGCCATCTCCTCTAAGGCAGTGGTTTGGATGAAGTCACCTGCTTTCTTTCCACTGTGAACAAGATTTGGGTAGATCTGAATGCCTAGTGTTTGGAGTCAAGTTCATGTAGGTCCCAATCTTGCAAGCAGTGCTGGTTACATGAGATGACCTTTCTGAGCCTTGGTTCCCTTGCTTTAAAATGGGGACAAGCTGGGCGTGGTGGCGCATGCCTTTAATCCCAGCACTTGGGAGGCAGAGGCAGGCGGATCTCTGTGAGCCTGGTCTACAGTGTGAGTTCAAGGTCAGCCTGGTCTACAGTGTGAGTTCCAGGAAGGCTGGGGCTACAGAGAGACCCTGTCTCAAAAAAAAATAAAAAAAAAAAAAAAAAAAAAGGAGGGTGGGGGAGGAATCCATAACAGGCACCAGGCACCACACATACCACACGCACCACACGCTCCACACTGTTCCTTTGTTTCTCCACCTCCCAGCCTGCCACCCATCCCTGATCACTACTCTCAGGTTTATGTAACCTGGTCTGTCTATATATACTTACAGAGACCCATTCAGGGATGCTTCTGTGTGATCAGTCCAAGACTAGGTTCTAACCATACAACCTAAAGTACAAACACAGATCCTGCCCACACTGAGCTCAGCCTCACGAGATCTGAGACAGTTCTCCAAAAAGTGCAACAAAACAAAAGAAAAGGTGCGAGGTGGAGGGGAGGAGAGCCGACCAGGGAGCTCTCAATCATCAACATGTTGGAAACCCGCCCATAAAAGAGGAGAGGCCGGGCATGGTGGTGTACCCTTTAATCTTAGCCCTCGCGAAGCAGAGGCAGGCGGATCTTTGTGAGTTCAAGGCCAGCCTGGTCTCCAGAGTGAGTTTCCAGGACAGCTGGAGCTACAGGGAGACCCTGTCTCAAAAAAAGACAAAAAAAAAAAAAAAAAAAAAAAAGGAAAGAGTTTTTCCTTGACTTTGATCTTGGGGTTTTCATCACTGTAGTGGAGAGTAAACTTGAGAACAATAATTAATTTTAAAATGCTAAAATGTACTCTGTATACTCAGCCATTATTATTATTATTATTATTTTTAGAGATGGAGCATGACTGACTATGAACAGCTCATGGCAGGCCTGTTTCAGCCTCCCCAGAGGGTTAGCACCACAGGCACAAGCCACCACGCTCTTTTTCAGTTATAGAAAGGCAACTGCAGTTAAGGGGCCTGGACTCGAACCCCTCCCCACCCCACAGCATGTAATGATTTGACTTTGCATTAGAACTTGATGAATGCTTTATCAAAGAGAATTATTTCTCAGCGTATGAAAGCAAACAGAGGAGATGATGACACGTGTTCAAGACTCTGGAATCCCTTCAGCTTCCTTTGCATGGCAATGCAGCTCAAGGATGTTTCCGGAATGAACCTCCTTCAAAGCTCAAACCCTGAACCCCACTGACTGCCAGACCTTTGGCTGACTCCTGAGAACAAAGTCTATCTCCAACAGCCAGACAGTGAATAAGCCACGGAGAGGGAAGTGGAGAGTGAGGTGGGGAGGACTTCCTGATGACATCAGTGCTTTAGTCAGTAAATGAGGGCATTCTGAGAATGGCTGCCAGAATTAACCAAACCACTCAGCTGCACAGGGGGCACCCACACTCATACTGATGGGATGGAGCTGGGGAGATCTATGTCATGCAGGAGACAGGCTCTGAGGATAATGACATAAATCAAATAGCCCTCCAAAGGGAGCCAGGTGACCTAATGACAAAAATACAAATGCAAGAATGGAAAAGGGTCACGCCTTTAATTTCAGCACTTGGGAGGCAGAGGCAGGTAGATATCTGGGTGGGCAAGGCCAGCTTGGTCTATATAAAGAGGTCCAAGACAGCCAGCGCTATGTGGTGAGACCACTCACTGCCTGTCAGGGCGGAGGATGCACTTTAGGCCCATCACGCAGCAGCTGCTACTCTAGACCACAGCTGCCAGCCCCACTGACAAGATGGCTCAACATGACATGAGATACTAACAACACTGCAGAGTGAGTGAGCCTTTAGGAAGACTTCCTGGAGGAGAGGCCAGTGTAGGAGCCTGGGCAGAACCTCATTTCCTACCCCACCTCACAGAAACAAACACAAGTTTTTAAACTAAAAAGGCGAAGAAGAAGCCATGATGCCACGGGCCTGAGTCAGGGCACTCCCGCTCTGAGAAACACCACCACCGCAGCATCAGGCCCTAAGCCCCACGGCATCCTGGTGAGCAAGTCAGGTGTGCCTGGCAGGATTCAGACCCACAGGCCCGAAGGAGGGGCTGGGACCTGAGTCTGGGTCAGCCACAGGCCGGAGCATTCCTCAGCAGCATGGGGTGAGCCTTAGAAAGTCTGCTGAGCAAAGGCCTCTAGGCCTTGAAGGTCCCACAGGTCTGCAGAGAACCCAGGCTCAACACCACAAGATGGTGAGTCTTATGAGTTCGAAGATCTGGTTCCCAAGAATGGCAAGGTTTAGTCCATAAGCTCTAGGAAGGAGGTCTGCAGATGCCTCCAGCAAAGAGAGTTGGGTAATTCTTGTCATACCTACATGCAGAGAGTAACTGTGTCCCATACCTAAAACATCACACCCTCCAAGTCTAGGGTGATGTGTCAGCACTGAGGTAAGTGGTAAACGACTCAGTGATAACCTTAAGGACCCCACAGCTGCGTGCTCACTCTGTGCCCAGGAGGGCTTCCTGTTCTCTCTCTGCATGTGGGTACACATGTGTTGTATATGCTTGTGTGCACATATGCATGTGGATGCATGTGGTATAGGTCAGAGGACAGCCTCAGCTGTGCTTCTTCAGGTACCATCTACCTTTTGTTCCCCCTTTGGTAAGGACAGGATCTCTCATGGTCCTGGAATTTGCCAGGCAGGCTAGGCTTGCTGACATGGGGCGGCCACAGAGCTGCAGGCTCCGCCTCCCCAGGGCTGGGATTACAAGCATGGCACCACACTTGGCATTTCTGGTGTGGGTTCTGGAACTCCAATTCAAGCCTCTACTTGTAAGTCAAGCACTTTACTTTTCTTGCCTTCTCCTCAGCCAAGAAATGTGCTGGTCCAGATTGGGAAGGAGTTCCCTACCAGCTCTGGGTCCCTGGAATTCTGAGATGATGATGTTATTTCTATTTGACAAATAAGCAGGCTAAGAGGCTCACTGACGTGGGAAGTGAATTCGGGTGTTTGACAAATTCTGAGATGATGATGTTATTTCCATTTGACAAATAAGCAGGCTAAGAGGCTCACTGATGTGGGAAGTGAATTCGGGTGTTTGACACCAGTTTCTTATTCAACTTCACTTTGACATGCTCAATGATTGTGCTGAACAGAGTTCCTGTTCTTTAACAAAAAAGCAAAACAAATGGCAGGGTTGAGAATTGGATACAACTTATTAATATGAGACTAACCAGGTAGCTTCATCTGTAAGATAATAGTTTTTAAAATATTTTTATTTTAAAATATTTTATTTATTATTTTATGTGTATGAGTAGATTGCCTGCATGTATGTAAGCGTGCCCATGTCATGCAAGGCCTGTGTAGGTCAGAGAGCATCAGATTCCTTGGATCTGGAGTTATAGACAGTTGTTAGCTGCCATGTGGGAGCTGGGAACTGAACCCAGGTCCTCTGTAAGAGCGGCCAGCCAAAAAAAAAAAAAAAAAGAAGCCGGGCGTGGTGGTGCACGCCTTTAATCCTAGCACTTGGGAGGCAGAGGCAGGCAGATCTTTGTGAGTTCAAGGCCAGCCTGGTCTACAGAGCGAATTCCAGGACAGCTGGGGCTCCAGGGAGACCCTGTCTCAAAAAGACCAAAAAAAAAAAAAAAAAAAAAAAAAAAAAAAAAAAAAAAAAAAAAAAAGAGCGGCCATCATTCTTAACCACTGAGCCATCTCTCCAGCCCCAAGATAATAGTTTATGATTAAGAGCTCTATTCTAGGAAATGATTCTAACTAGCACATTCAGGGTGAAAGATTCCTCAAGAATACTCTGCCTCAAGCCAGTGAGGAGGCCTTCAGGGACTGAAGGATGCTGGGAAAATTCTGATGGTACTCAGTAACACAACATGCCTGGGACTCCAGACCAACATAACATAACATAACATAACATAACATAACATAACATAACATAACATAACATAACATAACATAACATAACATAACATAACTGGAAGAGGAGACAGAAAGGAGAGTTCTCGAACGGGATGTGTCACAGACATTTTTAAACAAAGGGAACATGCATCATGGGAAATGACACCACTTCATGCTGAATCAGAAACTGATGGCGTAAGTTGTGAACAGGCCCGGAATTCCACCTGCTACGACGTGCACCTTGTATTCCAGGCACTGGATCCCAGGATACTTAGCGCTGTATGGCTCCATGGCCTCTTGTCTCCCGCTGTGGTTTAGACTGCTTCTCAGGGGTGTCTACCTCTGATGTTGTCACTGATGACAGTTTTGAGCTGACCACAGGCTCTGAGTCAGGTGCTGAGGGCATCATAATGAGCAGAACTAAGGCCAGGCCAAGGCCCTGTCTTGTTGCCTGCTCCAGAGCTGCGTCTCTAGTGGGGACATGGGCCCCACCTCTTCACCCATAACCACACAATCGTCACGGCCAGCACCGTCTTTGGAGGGCAAAGCCCACATGTGCCTCCTGATGCTTCCGAATAGCTGTACTGCTGAGACCTCACACTCTGACCTGATTGAGCCTCTCATAACCCCTTACAGACATGGTCTCCTCTGTTGCCCCTCTTTAGGCTAATGACAGCTAGTGACTACATTCCTGGACACTCATCAAAAACTGCAGTCACCTCCCTCCCACCACCTCTTCCTCCCTTCCTCCTCTGTTCAATCACTTATCACATTATGTCAGGAGTACTTCCAGACACCCTGGTCACATAAGGGAATCTACTGTAAAAGCATTTTACAGACATCACCACAAGACTTTTTTTTTTTTTTTTGAGACAGGGTCTCCCTTTAGTCCCAGCTGGCTTGGAGCTTGCTATGTAAATCAGGCTGGCCTTGAACTAACTCACAGAGATCCGCCTGCCTCTGCCTCCCAGTGCTGGGATTAAAGGTGTGCGCCACCACGCCCGGCTACACCACAAGCCTTTTAAATCCATTCCTTGCAGTGCTTTTGCTTTACCCCTCAGCTCCAGGCTTTACTCCCCAACTCTGCAAGGTCTCCTGTGCAATTCAGTAGAGCTGCTAAATGCTGGTGCTGATGCTGGTTAAAGCTTGAAAATAATGAAGATGGGCTCATGTTTACCAAATTGCATTGTGTTTGGTACTTTACAAATATCTCATTCAAATTTCAAATGTACCAGTGAGAAAACTACAATTACTATTAGAGATGAGGAAAGCAACGAACCTGATATCCGCTGCCCCTATTACAGACCTCTACCCCATTTCCTTCTTCTGTCCCCCAGTGTCATTCAACTTTCTCTCTACATACAGTAATCACCAGTATATCTATTACCTATCAATGGGAAGAGGGCCTGATGGGGTGAGGCCCTTGCCTTGGACCTAGCTTCTTTAACCACTCGTTCCAAGCCCACTTGGAGTTTTGTAACTCACTGTAGGGCCTGTAAAAAAAATGTAGTAATAACAGGTTTCTGAATACATAACCAAAAATTAATTCAAAATCAGCTGTGTAATAAATCTGAAGTTTCTGTTATTTTATTTTTTTTGTATATGTATGTGTATATTTGTTTGTGTATATATGCACACATGGCTAGGGGTCCCTACAGAGGCCAGAAGAGGGTGTAGAATCCCCAGAGGCTGGAGTTGCGGTGGTTGTGCTGTGACTGGTCCTCTGCAAGAGCAGCAAGTGCTCAGCCTCTGGGCCATTTCTGCTGATCTCTTGGTGTGTTTCTAGCAGTGCTCACTGGTGCTGTATCACGTAACTTCATTGCAACCTTGGTTCTGATCACTTGACACGTGCACTCCACCTGGCACATGCCATTATAGCATGCAATGCCAACGAAATTCCCCAGTTCATTTTCATATTTGACATAACTGTATTACCATGTTGTTACTGTACATACAAAGTTTTCTGCTGTTATAGAAACATGTTTAATTATGTAAAAGAATGTTTTCCTACTGTCATTTTTGGATTGTTATATATTACAATGTTGGACTTTGAAATTCCTTTGAAATTGCTTTGAGTTGTTGACTGAGTTTCATAAAAAATTAGAATAAATTTTAGCATAGGATTAGGACAAAATTTTCAACAATTTCTGAAATGGCCACAAACATATTTCTGCCAATTTTGTGTTATATTTCAGCACTGTCAATTAGCGTGGTGGCAGGCACCTTTAATCCCAACACTTGGGAGGTAGAGATAGGCGGATCTCTGTGAGTTCAAGGCCAGCCTGGTCTACAGAGGGAGCTCCAGGACAGCTGTTACTAAAAGGGAGACCCTGCCTCAAAAATACCAAAAAAAGGAAAAAACTAGAAAATCAAAAATTTCAACCAACTCTGAAAAACACTGAAGATACTCTATACCCTGTAGTATCAAATATTCAACAAATATTTAAATTTTTATGTATAAATAAGCACAAACATCTCATTAATATTTGAATTTGCTTTCATCTTTAACAAATGGTAATAGTTTTAAGACAGGTGTGGTTGCATACATCTTTAAATCCCAGCACTCCAGAGACAAAGGCAGGTGGATATCTGTGAGATTGATGTAGACCTGACAGGTCTACATAGTGAGTTCCAAGCCAGCTGGGGCTACAGGAAGATCCTGTCTCAAAATGAAACCAACACCCCCAAAAGAATTGTTTTAAGACAAATTTGTTTATGATTATTATATTTTGTTTATATCCCTGTTTTATATACCTATGTACCCAGGGTTGCATAAAAATTTGAGTGGGTTGAAGGAATTGGGGAAGTGGTTCGGTGACAAGAGGATTAGAGTTTGGATCCCCAGAACCCATGTAAATGCCAGGTGGGTGAGGTGTCTCACCTATAAATTGCAGCCTCATAAGGCAGAGAGGGAGTCTCCAGGGGGCAGGCTGGCAAGTAAGACTAGCCATATTTCAAGTTCTGGGTTTGATTAAGACACCTTGCCTCAAAGAGTAAGGTGAAAGAAAGAACAACTGAAGACCCACTAATAAGTGTGCTCACATATGAACACACACACATGCATACACACCACACACACATATTTAAAGAAGAAGAAAAAGAAAAAAATAATCTGGTAAATAGGGGTCACAAATTGAAAAAGTTTAAAAAGCCTAGCCTAGAAACCCCTTCATTCCCTGGCCCCCCTCTTTCCTCTCTTTTCTCCACCCCCCTCCCCCCACGTCTTTTTGAGACAGGGTCTCCCTGTAGCCCCAGGTGGCCTGGAACAGGCTACGTGCAGCAAGCTGGTCTTGAACTCACAGGGATTTAACTGCCTCTGCCTCCGCCTCTCTCTCTGCCCCTCCCTCTGCCCCTGCCCCTGCCTCTCTAGTGCTGAGATTAAAGTTGTGTGCTACCATGACCAGTTCTTTCTCATTCTTTAAGAATGCTACCCTCGGGCTGGAGAGATAGCCTAGCAGTTAAGAGTGCCGTCTCCTCTTGCAGAGGACCTGTGTTCGATCCCCAGCACCCACATGGCGGCTGAGAACCGTCTGTAACTCCAATTCCAGAAGAACTCCAGTTCCAGGGGAATCCGACACCCTCTTCTGACCCCGGCAGCATTGTATGACACGGGTGCACAGACCTACATGCAGACAGTACATTCAAACACATAGAAAATAAATAAATAAAAATAAAAAAAATAATAAAAAAAGAATGCTACCCTCTCTGCTGGGCGTATTGGCGCACGCCTTTAATCCTAGCACTTGGGAGGCAGAGGCAGGTGGATCTTTGTGAGTTCAAGGCCAGCCTGGTCTACAGAGTGAGTTCCAGGACGGCTGGGACTATAGGGTCTCCCTGTCTCGGAAAAAAAAACAAAAACAAAAACAAAAAAGAATGCTACCCTCTCTGTAAACCTCTAGACTTCCACTTGGACTTAAGTGTTATTCCTGGACTAGAACAATTTGCAGGCTATCAGACCCAGGTTATGGAAATATGGGGGGGTGCTTTTCTAAAGCACTTGTTACCCAAGTGCTTGTAAATATCATTCACAATTCAAAAAAGTCAAAGGACATTAGAAAGTCAAAGCATGTATTTGAGAAGGGCTATCTCAGTGTGGGGACTCTCTGTCACCCACCCTGGACTGCCAGTGGGAAGTGAGCTTTTTGTCAGTCCCTGCCCTTTCCAACTCCACCTTGGGAGAGTATCACATACTGTCAGAAGGAAGAGCTGTCAAAGAAAATCAACTAGGAAGCATTCTTAGCAATTATGTAGACCTTTTCTGGCTTGTCAGAAAAGGAACAAAGAAAAAAACAACTAGTAGAAAGGAAGGCTTATAAGTCTAGAAACAAAATTATGCTCATGGGAAACTGACAAGGTCACTAGGGAAATATGACATTTGGTCTACAAGGCGGAAACTCAAAGCAGATAAAAATGTACTAATAGTTTGCAACCATCAGGCTGCAAAGCCATTATTCTTCTAGAATAAATATTGTAAATTACTTGGCTGAATAGCAAGGAGATATATGCAGCCTCCAGTATGCTATCTCTCAGCTCATACCCAGGTCGGGAGAGGTGGGGAATTCCAATTCTTGGTCTGGATCAGAGAGTTTCTGGGTGATGCAGAAGCAAAGCACACATCAAAGGGACTGATATCAGAAGTTGGAACAGGTCACAGCTGCCATCTCATTCCTGATAAGCACTCAGGAGATGCCAAACTCAGTCAATGTCAATGTGACCCACGAGCACTTTGCTGAAGGCACAGAGCCATTGTGTTGGGGCTGGGGTGTGTGGAGAAAAGGGATGCATAGAAGATTCTGAGAAACTTGCAGTTAAAAAAAAAATGTTCTCTAGATTTGATAATCTTGTACAAAATATATATCAAAAAATAAATAAAAATGTTCTTTCTTGGGACTGGAGAAATGGCTCAGTGTTTTAAGAACACTCGCTGCCCTACTAGAAGATCCTGGTTCAGTTCCCGGTATACATATGGTAGCCAAAAACCCATCCTTAACTCCAGTTCCAGGGGATCCAAAGCCTTCTTCTGGCCTACTCAGGCACCAGGTACACAGATGGTGCACTTACGTACATGCAGACAAAACACTCATACATAGCTGGGCGTGGTGGCACACGCCTTTAATCCTAGCACTCAGGAGGCAGAGCGGGCGGATCTTTATGAGTTCAGGGCCAGCCTGGTCTACACAGTGAGTTCCAGGACAGCTGGGGCTACAGGGAGACCCTGTCTCGAAAAGACCAAACAAAACAAAACAAAACAAAACAAAACACTCATACACATAAAATAAAAATAAAAAATATTCTTACTAATGAGTTAGTCACAGATGTACTGAAACCTTCTGGGAAGTTACTTAAGTGATTAAATGAAAGCCTTTCTCTGATAATTAAATTTAAATCAACAAGACCATTGGATATTAATTCTTATCTTGGAAAGCTTATTACTTTATCATGTTTTTGAACCAAAGTACTATTATTACAGGTTGGGTAAGTGGACATGTAGAAAGGGACATCTCTTAACATCAGTTCTGTAGTTGTTCAGGCTCGCCCCCTTTCTCTGTGAGCTGAGGAGAACCTTTAACTTCTCATCTTCCTGCCTCTACCCACTAAGTGCTGGGGTTCTAGAGACCTGTGACCACATCTAGTTTATCTGGTGCTAGAGATGAACCCAGGTTTCCCGCACATTAGGTGGGCATTCTACTAGCTGAGCTATGTCCACAGCCCCTCGATATCTTTTTAACAGCACATGTTCATTAGCCTCCAGTTATCTAAGGACCACAATCCAACCCAATTCCATGCCTTCGGCTCCTTCCGGCAGCTTTCTCTGGGACACACTTAGGAGCACTAGGGAGCCTGCTTCCTCCGCCCCCACTCACCAGGCCTTCTTCTTCCGCTTGTGCTTGGACTCGATCATGCGAACAATGGCTTCCTCTTCATAGGTGTGGCCACACACTTTATTTTTCACTGGCTTCTTCATTTCCAGCTGTAATCAAGGAGACATTAGGCTTTCAGGAAGGCTAACCATCCACTTCCAGTGGTTGCTGCTTCCTAGTGCTCCCATTTAACTTCCTATCCTCATGACTTCATGTATTAACTTTGAGATAAGGATTTGCAGGGAGACTGGGGGGGCTATCATTTTATTCCTGGATCCTGAAGGGTATGACTGAATCAAAGTGCTTTCTAGCTACAAACCTCTCATGCATGCTCTTCCACCTCATCACTTTTCCTTCTCCCCTCTCTTCTTCCAGTGGGATAGCAAATCATAAAGCAAACAGGAACCCTTTTCTCCATGAAGCTAACTCCAATTCACCCCTCTGCTCCCCCACCCCCACCCCCAAGGAGGAAGCCATACCTGTGTAATGGGGCAGATGAAGTTGGTCTGACTCTGGGTCACAATCATATCTTCATCAATTCCTTCTGTCCCATCAGCCTCTCTGTCTGCATGCATACCATCTACAGGAAGAAGGGCAGTTTAGTGAACTTCCTTGGTTCAGCAGCATGCCAGGGGGAAGGAAGGAAGGACAGGAAATTCCTCAGGGCCTATTTGGCCTTAGCCCCTGTATTGATGCATATTAACTCCTGCTTTTAACAGAATCCCGAGGGGTCCCCAATTTTGCCCCTTTTTTGATAAGAAACCTAAGGCTCAGAGAAATAAAATAAGGCTTTACAAAGTTCAGAAAATTAATGTGCTTGGTGATCAAGAGTGTAACTGTAGGAGAGGACCCTGTCTCTCCCAGGTCCAGCTCTAGAGGCCTTGGGGGCTAGCAAGGTACCCTGTTTAAAAACCTCAGCTTCATATTTTGGTGCCAAGATGAATAGAGAAGAATCCGTGGCTCCCAGCACAAGGAAACGATTAGTAGCTGTACTTTGTATATGGGAGTGCAGAAACTGTCAAACTGGAGTTTATGGTTTGAAATCCTTTGCAGTTTTAGATAATACTGAGGAATTCTAAGCTACCTTTTACACATATGGGTTATATTTATTGATATTTACCATAGTAGATAATTAAGGCTGAAGAATTTAAAAAATTACTTAGCCAGGCATGGTGGCACATGCCTTTAATTCCAGACTCTGGAAAGCAGAGGCAGGCAGATCTCTGTGAGTTCAAGGCCAGCCTGGTCTACATAGCAAGCTCCACCAGCTGGGACTAAAGGGAGACCCTGTCTCAAAAAGACACACACACACACACACACACACACACACACACACGCGCGCGTGCGCGCGCATACACACAACTTTTTGTGTACTGATATGACACCAGACCTGGAAGATTTCATTGCAAAGCTTTTGTTTCATGGATAAAATGATTTAAAACACTATATAAAATCTGGGTCAATTCTGGCTCAACTGGTTACTTAAGCATGAGTTTCATTTATCTAAAATATTGGATAAAATTATCCTCAGGCTATTTGTGGAAGCTGCATATGGAACTCAAGTAAATTTTCTATTTGGATTATATTCTATCCCCAAAATATTTCATTAAGTACATGTAAATATTTTTAAAAAGTCACTGGGCATGGTGGCACACACCTTTAAACCCAGCACCTGGGAGGTAGAGGCTGGGGGAATCTCTGTGACTTCAAGGCCAACCTGGTCTACATAGTAAGTTCTAGGCCAGCTGGGGCTAAGGGTTGACCTGAAGCACTGCTGGTCCCAAGCATTCTGGGTAAGGAATATATTCAACATATATCAACTGTTGATGGTGTACTCTTTCCTCCTCTTTTCTTATGCTTTTCTTTCATTATGGTAGAATAATAATATAGACATAAAAATATGTGTAGGAGAGAAACTCTTGACTCTGGGTTTAAGGGTTTTCTAACCCTTTTAGTCACAGGACTGACTTTGGACCTCCACCTAGGCCAGATGGAGTGTCTATCTGGAAAGATACTATTGGGGTGGGATAAGGACATGGGCCATTTACTGAAGGAATGCCCAGAAGCAGGGATTCTGCTCCAAGTGCTCTTTTAAAGGGACTCCCCTTTCTATATTGGACTAGTGCTCTGTGTACCGTGTCCCTAAACCAGCTCTCATTCCCTGAAGAAGGTGAAGCTGAAGATGTTGGGGCTTTGGACTTCAAAGACAGAACATTTTAAACAAATGGGCATTACGGTGTAGTGCCTGGAAACTTATACCATTTCAAGGATCCATAAAAATATCTGAGACCTTGGAAACCAGTGATAGGTTGATCATCTCTGTCTCAAAATTTGGAATCTAAAATTTCTTGAGTGCCAGCACAATGCCCCCAAAGCTTCAGATGTTGGAATATTTATGATACCACATATCTGGATCAGGGATGCTAAATGCTTTAGTCTACTCAAGTATTCTAAAATCCCAAACCTGAAGCACTTCTGGTCCTAAGAATTTCAGTTATCAGTCTTTAATCCCTTATTCAAAATAAGGTAGCTATAATGAAATTAATATCTGCTAAAGGCCTACAAGGTGTACTATTTGGTTAACTTTACCATTGCTTATCTGGTATTTAACAAAAATTTCATTTGGAATCAACATATAGGCTGGATCCATGATTTAACTTAATAAAAATTCTCATGTATTCTCAGATAATTGCTGAGAAACTAACAGTCAGTAATACATTAAATCCATAATACATTAAATCCATAAATTTGTAGCTAACCTATTTCCAAAGCAAAATTGCAAAATTGAGATGTCAGCAATAAATGATCTTTAACATGAAGATGCTATATTTTGTCATGTTTACCATGATGCAGGATGGAGTCTCTGCAAACAATGACAACACCTATGAAGGGTTTCATGCTTCTAAGCTCTGTGACTGACACTCACAGTACAAGAATCAGGATTCCTCAGGGTCTCGCTGGAACTCGCTCTGTAGACCAGGTTGGCCTTGAACTCACAGAGATCCACCTGCCTCTGCCTCCTGAGTGCTGGAATTAGGTGTGCACCACCATACCCGGCAAGAGCCAGGACTCTTAAATAGTCCTTTTATCGGGAGACCCTGTCTCGAAAAGACCAAAAAAAAATAGTCCTTTTACCAACCAAGCAACTCAGGAAATTGGACAGGTAATGTGAAAAGCAAGGAGCAGGATGGGAGCCACACCGCGTCTGGGATTCACTCTTCAAAGTGTCCTCCTGTGGATTGTTGCCTCATATTTCTAATTAAGTATCTGATAGTCAAAATAAAAATAGCTCTTTGTGAATTTCTTACAAAGTTTATTTGGAACCAATGGCAGATTTCTAACTATAAATATTACAGTGTGGAATTCACCAGAAAATCTGTTAGATACGTAATAGAATTTAGCTCATGTGAAAGACTGTGGGTTTGTTGGTTATTTTCTATTTTTAAATTTCAAAAGGTAGAGGAAGCAAGAAATCACAATTCAAATGCAATGCCAACTGCTACGGAAGGCTGAGTGGGGAACTGGAGATGGCAGAGATCACAAAAGGAGGTAACAAAAGAGAGAGACCGTGAGTGCCGGCACTGAGTAACAGCCGCAGACCGAGACTGAGAGTTTAAAAAGAGCGACTTCAATAGCTCCACTTCTCCAGAGACAGAACATTTCCTCACCCTAACTCTGTATTTATAGAAAGTGACATTAACGTTGGGATTCTACAAGGTGCTCACCAAAGGTCACATCTGGCAATAAATATCACTTACAGTGATTTAGTTGCTCCCAAGGACAAAACTGTGTGATAAGCTTGGTAAAGGGCAGGCTGGGGAGAAAGATAAAAATCATATGCTAGAATCACAGATGTTTGAAGACTAAGGTTAGCTACCTGGAGTCTCTCATTTATCCAAGAACATGGAGATCCAAAGAAATTGTAGGTTGTTGTTAAAAATTGGGCAAGGAGTTCAATCTATTAGTGTGCTACTCTGTGTTCTTGAGCAGGATCATTTGAATACTAAAATCAGTATGTTAGCTTTGGGAAACCTCTATCACTGAGTTATCTCATCAGTACTATACTATCACTTACTGTGCTAAGTACTTATATATTATTTCATTTATTCCTCACACAATACCCACGAAGAATAACTATATTTTTCTAGTATATAGAAATATATACTAGAGGATGGTGTGACTCCATATATGATTTTAAGGATGGTTTAGAAATGGAAAAATGTTAACAAATTGGACAATTTGGATCTATCGTCTGTCACCACAATTGGCTGCTGCTTGTCATCCACACAACACCAGGACTTGAGACAAACAGGACTGATGTCATCTTGAGTTTTTATTTTAATCATGATTTATTTGGAGTGGAGGCATTGTTTTTTAAGAAACATGTCATGTAGGTTGTCTAAAAACAAAGTGCATTTAAACAAAAAAAAATAGCATAAATAAAAAATTTAAGCCCCATATTTTTATAGCAACTGTAGAAAATAGCCCTATATCAAAGAAGTAATTTAATCAACTTAATATTTATTAAAAAGATACAACTAAAAAGGAGAATTATAGACCCATCTCCCTAATGAACACAGATGCCAAAATTCTAAACAGGATACTGGCAAATCGCATACAGACCCACATCAAGAAGATCATCCATCGTGACCAAGTTGGATTCATACCAGAGATGCAGGGATGGTTCAACATTCGAAAATCAATAAACATCATCAAACACATAAATGGAATAAAAGATAAAAACCACACCATCATCTCAATTGATGCTGAAAAAGCCTTTGACAAAATCCAGCATCCCTTCATGCTTCAAGTCCTAGAGTGAATTGGATCGGAGGGATCATTCCTCAATGTAACCAATGTCATATACAGGAAACCCACAGCCAATATCATCCTAAATGGGGAAATGACAGAAACATTCCCTTTAAAGGTAGGAACTCGACAAGGTTGCCCACTGTCACCACTCCTCTTCAATATAGTGCTTGAAACGCTTGCTAGAGCAATAAGACAAAAAAAGGAAATTAAAGGAGTACTAATTGGAAAAGAGGAAGTCAAGCTATCCCTATTTGCTGATAATATGGTTGTTTACTTAAGGGATGCTAAAAACTCCACCAGAAAACTCCTAGAAACAATTAACAGCTTCAGCAAAGTGGCAGGATACAAAATTAACCTAAAAAAATCAATGGCCTTTCTTTACACCAAGAACAAGCATCTGGAGAAAGAATTCAAAGAGACCTTCCCACTCACAATAGCCTCAAAAACAATAAAATACCCAGGAACAAACCTAACCAAAGACACCAAAGATTTCTACAACAAAAATTTTAAACCTTTAAAGATAGAAATTGAAGAAGACATCAGAAGATGGAAAAACCTCCCATGCTCATGGATTGGGAAAATTAACATTCTACCAAAACTCTTGTATAGATTTAGCGCAATGCCAATCAAAATCCCCAAGAGTTTCTTCACAGGCTTGGAAAAAAAAGTCCTTAAATTCATTTGGAAAAACAAAAGACTCCGAGTAGCCAAAACAACCCTGAGTGAAAAGAGCTACACAGGGAGTATCTCTATACCAGACTTCAAACTATACTACAGGACTATAGTCATAAAAACAGCCTGGTACTGTCACAAAAACAGACCTGTTGACCAATGGAACAAAACTGAAGATCCAAACCTGAGCACATACAATTTCAGCCACCTCATATTTGACAAGGGGGCCAAGAAGACACAATGGAGCAAAGACAGCATCTTCAGCAAGTGGTGTTGGCAAAACTGGATCACCACTTGTAGAAGAATGAAATTAAACCCCTACCTCTTGCCCTGTACAAAAGTCAACTCCAGGTGGATCAAAGACCTCAATGTGAAACCCCAAACTCTGAAGGTGATAGAAGAAAAACTTGGCAGCATACTAAGACATAGGTGTAGGAAAAGACTTCCTAAATCACATAGCAGCTGCGCAAGAATTAAGGTCGACAATTGACAAATGGGACCTCATTAAACTCAGAAGCTTCTGTACATCAAAAGAAACAATCAAGGAAGTGAAGAGAAATCCCACAGAGTGGGAGGAAACCTTCACCGAAGATACATCTGACAAAGCACTGATCTCCAGAACATATAAACTACTCAAAAAAACAAAGAAGAAAGAAAACAAATGACCCACTCAATAGATGGAGCAAAGACCTGAACAGAGATTTCACAAGTGAGGAGTTAAGAGATGGCTGAGAAACACCTCAAGAAGTGTTCAACATCACTAATCATTAAGGAAATGCAAATCAAAACCACTTTAAGATATCATCTTACTCCAATAAGACTGGCTAGGATCAAGAAAACAAATGATACCAAGTGCTGGAGAGGTTGTGGGGAAAGGGGAACACTTATCCACTGCTGGTGGGAATGTAAACTCGTACAGCCACTATGGAAAGCAGTGTGGAGAACCCTTGGAAGACTTGGAATGAACTTGCCACCCCACCCAGCCATACCACTCCTGGGCATGTACCCCCAAGACTCACCCCACCGCAGAGATACATGCACGGCCATGTTTATTTCAGCTCTCTTCACAATAGCAAAGAGCTGGAACCAACCCAAATGCCCCTCAACTGATGAGTGGATAGAGAAAATGTGGTACATCTACACAATGGAGTTCTATGCAGCAGTAAAGAAAGACGACATCATGAGCTTTGCAGGAAAATGGCTGGAGCTAGAGGACATCATGCTGAGTAAAGTAACACAGTCCCAGAAAAACAAACGAGGAATGGTATCCCTCATCTGTGGATGCTAGTGCCAATTACCCAGTTGTAAGTATTTCCTGTGCATGACCCCTTGAGCTTTTGTCCAAAGCAGTTGGGAGTGATGCATCTTGGAAACAACAACAACAACAACAACAGAAAGGACTGCATCAAAGAACTGACTGAAACAGTGAACTTCTGCTCAAAACAGTCAACTTCCCCATGGAGAATATTGAGAAAGACTGAGAAAGAGATGAATAGCATGTTTGGCAGAACGCATGAGCTCTGGAGGGGTAGGGGGATGGAGGGACACGGGTCTAGATTTGATAAAAAAAGTATGTATAAATAAAAAAAAAAGATCATAAAATTTTCCTGGGTATAAATGGATAAGTAAGCAAATTAGTTGTATTATTTTGTACACCCAGCTCTATATTCTTGGGTTTTGCATGCATGGATTAAACCAGGTGTAGATGAAAATATTTGAAAAACAATTGTGTCTGTACTGAACATGCACAGAACTTTTCTTTCTGTCATTAGTCTCTAAAAAGTATATCAATTCTTTACACAGCATTTATGTAGTATATTATAAGCACTCTAGAAATGATGTAAGAATAGAGGAGGATGTGTGTGGGTTCTATGCAAATATGCTACCACTTTAATCCAGGGAGCTTGGATGTTTATAAAGCTTGGTATCTGCAGGGGTCCTGGAACCAATCTCCCATGGATACCAAAGGATGGCTGGACAAATATGTGTTGTTAGACACACAAGCAATGGGCAGTCTAAGACCATCACTCTATATCCGGACACCTGTGCTCAGGGCCCAGGCATCACACTGAGGAGGGAAGTCTGGACAGAAAGTAACTTTTTTACAGGGGAGGGATGCAGCAGGGTGGAAGTCAGGTGAAGGTAGCTTAAATATGACTGGGTGACTTTTCCACGCCCTCTCTTCCCCCACCCTCTCAGAGACAGGCTGGTTTTGAATTTACTACGTAGCTAAGGATAGCCCTGAGCTTCTGATTCCCTGCCTCCATCTCCTGAGTGCCAAGATTACGGTAGCCTGGTTTATGTGGTATTGGATTTGTGCCTGCTAGGCAAGCTGCGGTCCCTGAATATGAATATGAATATGGTTGATTGATGTGTATGTATCTGTATGAGTATATGTCACATGTGTGAGTGAGTGCCTTAGGAGGTCAGAGGAGGTCATTAGATCCCCTGAAGCTGGAGTTAGAGGTAGTTATGAGCCCCCTGATGTGGGTCTCTGCAAGAGCAGCTAGTGCTCTTAACTGCTGAGGCAACTTTCTTTCCTTTCTTTCTTTCTTTCTTTCTTTCTTTCTTTCTTTCTTTCTTTCTTTCTTTCTTTCTTTCTCTCTCTCTCTCTCTCTCTCTCTCTCTCTCTTCTTTCTTTCTTTCTTTCTTTCTTTCTTTCTTTCTTTCTTTCTTTCTTTTCTTTCTTTCTCTCTCTCTCTCTTCTTTCTTTCTTTCTTTTTCTTTCTTTCTCTCTCTCTCTCTCTTCTCTTTCTTTCTTTCTTTCTTTCTTTCTTTCTTTCTTTCTTTCTCTCTCTCTCTTCTTTCTTTCTTTCTTTTTCTTTCTTTCTCTCTCTCTCTCTCTCTCTTCTCTTTCTTTCTTTCTTTCTTTCTTTCTTTCTTTCTTTCTTTCTTTCTTTCTTTCTTTCTTTCTTTCCTTCCTTCCTTCCTTCCTTCCTTCCTTCCTTCCTTCCTTCCTTCCTTCCTTCCTTTCTTCCTTCTCTCTCTCTCTCATTTGTTATAAAATAACCATGGACATGCTTGAAGTAGTAGTTCTAAAAGAGTGTAAGTAATATATCCTAGTGATGTAGTTAAGGAGGCAGTGTGGCATTTCTTGGACCCCCAAGATAAGGGTTTGTGATTGACCAGTTTTGGCAGTCTGTGCCAAGGCAAACAACTCTGCCTTTGGTCTTCCTCATCTCCTTCACCACCACCCGGCTACCAAAGCTGAAGCTGCATTCCTCACACGCAAGCCACTGGCAAGTTCTATGACTCTGGTTCTAAAGCACATTTCCAGTGCCGGCCTTCTGCCTCACTCTCTCCTACAAGCCTCAGTTCAAACCATGACCCCTCCTGCCCAAACAGCTGCATGGCCCTGTCTCTCCAACCTCACTGCTACCAGACCCCTGGCATGTGCCATGTTCAAGTCATCCTGGCCTTTTCTCTGTTTGGAGAACATGGAAAACACCTTGTTTTGGGGTCTTTCTACTAATCTGCCTGGAATGTTCTTCCTGCCCTTTGCCCTACTCTTCTTGTCATATAAATGTCAGTTTAAATGTCATCTTGAGCCGGGCGTGGTGGCGCACACCTTTAATCCTAGCACTTGGGAGGCAGAGACAGGCGGATCTTTGTGAGTTCAAGGCCAGCCTGGTCTACAAGGTGAGTTCCAGGACAGCTGGGGCTACAGGGAGACCCTGTCTCGAAAAGACTAAAAAAAAAAAAAAGTCATCTTGGAGAGGCCTTCCCTGAGGTCCCAAGCTAAAGAAGTTGGTGACTTTCCCTAACACTATCATCATGGTCTATGAGGCACAGGCCCATCTGCACTACTTTCCTGTTTTCCTTCTTTCTTCCCAGCTCTCTTCCAGGAAAGGAAGGCCTTTGTGGTCTGGCTTATTATCTTTTCTAAAGTCTAAAACAGTCCTTGGCAGATAGTAAGTGTTCAATAAACATCTGATTAGTGAAGTATTTCATCCAACAAGGCAGAAGCTTGTTTTTCACAGGATTATACTTGCATATTTAACAAACAGGGCAACACACACACACACACACACACATGCCCCTGTGCCTCACTCAATAATTTTACAGGTTGTAGTCAAATAAGAAAGAGAACTTCACTGTACGTTGGGGTGCAGCCCTGGACCCTGGATTACATGTCAAAGGCAGGAAGTAAATATAAGTTTTACAATTACAGTAGGCCGTGTGGTAATTACAAAGGAGAATCCAGACATGGTCTTGTGGTCACAAAATACATTTGGTTCTGGCCACACACAGCCCTGGTATTAGTCACTTGTCTGTCTTCAGGCATCCCAAATTTGGCGACCGGTTAAGACAGTATTATGCCGGCTGGGAATAAAAGTTGACTGCTATGTACTTTTTCAATTAAGCCTGAACATTTTCTAAAAGCACTTTTCTCCTGAAAATAGTAGCATGTGAAGGAAATACTATACAAATATTTGTTGCCTGCTGGAAATACTTAGACCATCCGGCTTGTTTGACTTGCACTATTCTGGGACTGTATACTTGGAAAGGGTGAGCTGAGGCACAGAAGATCTATCCCCCTCCCCCAAATACACTGATTCCAAATCTAAAATTCTACTATTACAACAGTCTGCCTTTGTGCCAGCTATGGCTAGAGCTATGAGAGACCCACCTGGGTACTCAGGGCCTCTTAGATACCAAGGAGACATGTACTGTGACAGCAGGCTCAGTTATTGTAGCTGGAATTAAGAATGGTGCGTATGTGTGCGTGTGTGTGTGCGCGTGTGTGTGTGTGTCCGTCCGTCCATGCATGTGGTGAGGGTCACTCGATGGTACTCTGCGGTGTCCAGTTCTGGATCTGTTTCTTCTTGTGACTGGCAGTCTGTTCTGAGGAATAACTGCTAGCTGAGTCAAGCTGCCATAACCCTTCTGGAGGGAACTCAATCCTAGTGCTCCCCGTATCAGTTCAGTGTCTGCTGTGTGTCGACAGTTTTTCAGAATCGGGATGCAACTCATGTTCAGAAGGGCCTATGCAATGAAGGGTTTCCTGCTTGTTATAGAATGGCAAAATTTAAGAAGTATAAATTTTAGTCCAGTTATTTAGTGAACAGAAGTTAACGCAATGTAATCAGAACAACAGGTATATCATAAGCTGGATCCAACAAATGGCTATTCGTCATGCATCTATATTTATATAACTGATGCTATAGAATTAAAACACTGCAATTAGGAATTGTTACCATTATTACTATTGCTAGCATTATTCTTTTTGAGACCGGGTCTGGCCCAGGCTGGCCTTACATTCTCTATCCTCCTACCTTAGTTTCCTAGATGCTGGAATCACAGGCCTGAACACATCACATCTGGATGTACCAGGCACTGTCCTTATAATATAAATAGACAGACAACAAACGCATTCCTGCACTCAGGGAGCTCAGTCACATAGGATACATACACACAAAGCCAAATGGCCTTTCGAGAACTGCACACAAATTGACAGAAGGACCCATAAGACAGCAGGGTTAGCCTCTCAGGAGAGCTGTTTTCTTGTCATCAATCAAGAGGACCTTTCAACCTGATTTTTGTTTGCTTTTGAGACAGGATCTCTCGTAGTCCAAGCTGACCTCCTGATCTTCTTGTGGTCCAAGCTGGCCTCCTGATCTTCCTGTCTCCACTTCCCAAATAAGAGGATTACAGGCTCTCACCAACATTCTTGTTAAATCTGAATCTGATACACCTCTGTTCCCTCTTAAATGTGAGCATCGCCCATGGCTGCCCCTACTCAACATTCTGGTTAATGTTCTCCTGTTCTTCATACAGTCACAGTCTACTGTCCATCTCTTATCTCTGGACTTGCAGAAACCATCTCTATCCGATCCATCCCACCCCACTCCCACAGCCAACTTCCATTCTTTGAAGTCCACTAACACAGGCCTCCTACCACTTTTAAACTTCCCCCTTTGCATGCCTTTATGTGAATGAACTTCTTTTCGGAGACCTTGAAGGTTCTTTGTGGATAAGCATGTGCATGCGATGCCTAGATGGAACCTGACACAAATACTCTGGTCACTCAAGGAGTGACCGATGACACCTGCCTTGAATGAAATACAGAAGCATCCCTAGAGGTGAGGCAAAAAGAAGAGTGCAGGTGAACCTCCCACTGAAGATGGTGACTAAGCCCAGCTCCCTAGCGAGGTGTGATAAGAAGAGGGAAGGACGCCAGGCAATGAGAATTACAGTATTTAAGAACAGGGGGTCTGGAAACAGCCTGCTTGGACTTGCCTTGTTCAATTGGCAGGGAGCTTCTGGGCAAGTTATCTCACCTTACTTTGCCTCAATCTTCTCAGCTGTAAAATGGAGCTAATAATGGTGCTTACTTTGTGGAGCTATATGAGGACTAAATGAGCGGACACAGAAAAGGTTAGAGGTTTTTGTTGGTTTTGGTTTTTGAGACAGGATCTCAGATGGCCCAGGCTAGCCTGGAACTACATATCTGAGGCTAGCTTTGAATTCTTTTTTTTTTTTTTTTTTT
>VZQC01014125.1:1935446-1970088 GCA_009823505.1 Rhizomys pruinosus | reverse complement strand
AAAAAATATATATATATATATATGTATATATATATATATTTTTTTTTTAATTTTCATTTTCATTTTTTATTGATGCTTTGTGTATTTCATACATCATTTTCCAATTCAGTTCAGGCATATTTCCCTTTCCCTTCCCCCCATCCCACCCTTAATATATATTTTGTACAAGATTATCAAATCTAGACCTGTGTCCCTCACCCAGGACAAACTCTTCTATGCCCCAGGCAATAGAGAGGCCTAAATTAGCCTGCTGTGACAGCTAGGTGACACAGTGCTATCAGCATTTTTAATCTGCTGTCTGCCTTCCCTTCTCTGGTTCTTTTGACATAGTCTTTTGACGATCTTGCAAGGAAACTTAAAAGAATTTTGGATCATTTCCTAGGAATGAGCCAATATTCTAATAATGCACATTATCATACACTTAGCAATTTATCTACTACAGGTTTATCATTTATCACATAATCATACACTTACTAATTTATCTACTGTAGGTTTAGACATGTTTTTTGTCCTCAGCAGACATCACATATTAGTTTGCTTTCATCTATTAAGTACTGTCAAAATATGAGTGTTAGAAAACTCTCAAAATCCAATGTATTCAATTGGGGGCGGGGGGGGGACCATTCAGATGAAACTGGGTTATACGACATCCACCTCTTGGCAAAAAGTCCTGATAATGTCACCAAATGCAGAACTGGCATCACCGTCCCCTTAAAAGAGAAGGTACGGTAGCCAAAAGCAGGAGACCTAATACACACAGTCTCATGCCTTGTTCAGGGCTAACAAACAACAATAATAACAACAACCCCTAAAAAACACAACGGGAAAATTGATTAGCCATGATCAAGAAGCTAGGTTTAGGGCTGGAGAGATGGCTCAGCAGTTAAGAGCACTGGCTCTTCTTGCAGAAGCCCTGGGTTTGAATCCTAGCACCCTCACAGAGGCTAACAACTATCTGTAACTCCTGCTCTAGGGGATCTGACTTCCTTTTCTGTCCTCAGTAGGCACTGAATGACATGGGTGCATTTACACAGAGGCAGGCACAACAATTACATACATAAAACATAAAAAATAAATAAATTTTGGGGCTGGAGAGATGGGCCAGCGGTTAAAAGCACTGGCTGTTCTTGCAGAAGACCCAGGTTTGATTGCCAGCACCCACATGGTGGCTAACAACCACCTGTGAACTTCAGTTCCAGGAGACCTGACTCCCTCTTCTGACCTCCTCAGGCACTGCATGGCACAGGTGCACCTACCTACATGCAGACAACACATTTCTATACATAAAATAAAAATAATAAATAAAATATTAAGAAATATTAAAAAGGAAGTTAGGTTTATAACTCTTAATTATGTATATTTACAGTAAAGTCTAGTCTGCTGCAAAGAAAGATAGGAAAAGAAAACATCCCCATGGTTTCAACTTCTTATCTTTGTTGTTGTTTTGTTGTTGAGACAGTATCTTAGTATGTAGCCCAGCTTGGACATGAACTGCCTGTGATCCTCTGCTTCAGCTTCCGGAGCATCGGGATCGCAGGCTCGTGCCATGTCCAACTCCATCGTTCTGTCTGTTCTTACTTTAGAGGGTGGTGAGCCCCAAGGCCAGGCACGTGGGGTGGTCTATGCAGTGCACTTGCCTCTGCCCACTCTGTCTTTAAACCATCTCTGTTCCAGCTCCCCCTCCCCATTCTTATAGCCTTTGTCCCAACTCAAGCCCCAGCACTTCCTGTTTCTATTCTTACACAAAGTTCTTTATTCATCTGTCTTTCTATATCAGCTAGTTAACAGTCTTAAAAACACAACTTCTGACACAAGACTTCAGTAGGAGCCTAGAGAATCTTGGTGTCTGTGGCTGCCCACCCATGTCTGCATCCACACCAAACTAAGTACAACCGCTGTTCTCTGCCACTGCTGTCCTTCTGTCCCTTCCGTCCTTCCCCACCAATCCCTGACTGAAGACTGAATTCATGTGTTCCCTCTCTGTGGTCCCAAAGCAGAGGTGTATCCTTCCTTCAGCCTCCCCTTCCTTACTTCCTCAGCAGACTGTGGCTTCCTTAAGGAAGAGAGCTCTGCCTCATTCACTTTCATGCAGTCAGTGTGTCAAGAGGCAGCAGTGAAGGACTGGCTGCTGAAGTAGAGTTGCTTCCAATACGGCAATATATAAACAGACCACAATAAGAAGATTTGAACAGTGAAGAACACTGATTTTCCCCGACTCCTGCAGGCGAACAAACCTAGGGCCTCAAGCATGGAAGGCAAGTGCCTACTCCCAAGCCACATACCCACAGACCTGAGAAGACTTATTTTGTTACTGCTGTTTAACACAAGATCTCATACTATAACCCTGGCTTACCCAGAATTCACTAGTAGCTCAGGCTGGCCTTGAACTTGTGATAATCCTCCTGCTTCAGGCTACTGACTGCTAGGATTACAGGTATGAGCTACCAAGTCTGAGCTAAAAAAAAGACTGTTTTTGAAGGCAATTACTTTAGAGGAAGATGATCAGTCTTTGGTGTAATTCCAAGTTTTCTAGAGAGCCATATGACACTGTGTAGACCACATCATGGTGCGGTTCACTCCATATGCCACTTTGCCAGAGGCAAATGCCAAAAAGCCAGTGTTATAATCCAAGAACTAAACTATTCCACATTATATTCATTCTTTAAAAAACTTTATTAATTTTGGGGCTGGAGAGATGGCTTAGTGGTTAAGAGCACTGACTGCTCTTGCAGAGGACCCAGGTTCAATTCCCAGCACCCACATGGCGGCTGAGAACCGTCTTTAACTCCAGTTCCAGGGGAATCTTACAGCCTCTTCTGACCTCTTCAGCATTGCATGACACAGGTGCACCAACCTACATGCAGAGAGGACACTCATACACATAAAATAATAAATAATATTAAAAAAATAATGACTGAACTACTTTAAAAAAAACTTCATTTTTCAGGGCTGGAGAGATGGCCTAGCGGTTAAGAGCACCGACTGCTCTTACAGAGGACCCGGGTTCAATCCCCAGCACTCACATGACAGCCGAGAACCGTCTGAAACTCCAGTTCCAGAATTCCAGTTCCAGGGGAATCCGACACCCTCTTCTGACCTCCGAGACATTGCACAACACGAGTGCACAAACCTGCATGCAGACGTATATTCATACACATACAGAAATAAATAAAATAAAAAAACTTCATTTTTATTTTATGTGTATGAGTGTTATACCTGCATGCATGTAAGTGCACCCATGTTGTACAGTATCTATGAAGACCAGAGGAGGGTGTTGGATCCCCAAGACCTGGAGTTACAGATGGCTGTTAGCTGCCATTTGAGCTGGGATCTGAACCTGGGTTCTCCGCAGGAGCAGCCAGTGCTCTCAGCTGTGGAGCATCTGTCCAGTCTCACATTCTACTCTTACATATATAAATTCTGATTCTATTCCTTTGCCACAAACCATCTACATCCACAGGAAAGTACAATAAACAGTTATCAAAAATGTATAAACTACTTTAACCTTGTTGAGTTTAGGAAAGTAGGGAGGTGCAGTTGTAGTGATAATTATAGCAGCTTTCACAATAAACATTGGGAAAAATATGCATGTTTTAAAAACTAAGAATTAATTTTATTTTATAGTATGAGGGACAGAAGCCAGGGCTTCATGCACACTTGGCAAGTGCTCTGACCTCGGACCATACCTTAGCCCCAGATTCAGAAGTTAAGTGAACCATGGCATCATTACTTACCCCCAGGGTCCCGTGTGCTCTAGGTTTGCAGGGTTACGAGTATGTGCTACCACATGCAGTTTACGTGGTGCTGGAAATCAAACCCAGAACTTCGTGCAAGCATTCTGCCAACTGAGCTACAATCCCAAGCTCCCAAATCTGAGTTCTTAGGAGCAACCTTTAGCATGGGAAATTATTTGTTACAACACAAAGTGCAAAGACAAAATTAAAACTGCATACATAGTATGATTAATCTTTAAAAAATGGCATATTGTTTGCGACATGGCCCTAAGCATAAAGGTGCCTGCTGCCAAGCTGATGACCTGAGTTAGAACCCTGGAACCCATATGGTGAAAGAGAGAGAATCAAGTCCTGTAAACCGTCCTCTGACCTCCACACGTGTACTGTGGGATGAGCACATCCATACATGTACACACATAAATACATAACATAAATAAAATAGTAATAAATTTTTAAATGGCATATAGAAAAAATGGGAAAATATGTGGCTCATGACATGTAGGTGACATGATTACTACATATGTGAATGTGTATGTTTCATGATATGCAGGTGACATGATTACTAAATATGTGAATGGCAGTAGAGGAACTAGTAAGAATTTCTGATGATTTTATTTGGAGAATAATTATTTACCTCTTTTTTTTTTTTGGTCTTTTTGAGGCAGGGTCTCCCTGTAGCCCCAGCTGGCCTGGAACTCACTCTGTAGACCAGGCTGGACTTGAACTCACAGAGATCTGCCTGCCTCTGCCTCCCAGGTGCTGGGATTAAAGGCGTGCATGACCACACTGGGCCACTATTTGTCTCTTTTTGTATCCCACATTCTTTGCAAGGCCAAGTAATATTTATGAGGCAAGTAGGACTGATGGTAGCAGGGATGGTCAAGCCTGTTTGCTCCATTTGACATACTAAAACAAACAGTGAAATACAGTCCAAAGAGAGGAACATTAAAACACTGGAACTAAGATTATATTTCTCGCCCTCACAACTACAACACTGCAATGTTCACTAAGACTGGGAATTTTTTTTTTCTATTTCAATCCCTCATGTTTTCTAGATGCATTATTCTAACATTATTCTGTAATACTACAAACTCCTCCCATCACCTATAAGGTGGTACACAGAAATTTAATTTATATTATAAAACTTCAGTTCTGTCTTTTCTAACTTTGGAGCTCTAGACAAAACAATAATCAAATCACTGTGCAGACTGGGAGACTTGAAGAAGTGAATAAGGCCAGGCCTAATATCCTAACTTGTTCTGTAAAGCCTCTCAAAAGTAATGAATTCTAATCCTCAATGGATAAAGGTGAAGCCACTGAAGGCATCTGCTTTGGGAAAAGGGGTCTCAAGGAAGGAAGCACCTGTGTTACCAAGAGCACAAGGGTGGTGGCAGAGACAGTTACATCTCTCAGAGCCTGGTGTGGTCCTGAGGCTACTGGACGGGTACATGTGTCCTCTAGATCCCAGACTTAAGCATCTATGGGATTTACTCAGTGTGACACATAAACTGCCACAGATCCCTAGTATTAAGTACAGATACTTTTATTTTCTTCTGATTTGCCTTTGCTAAATAGTGCTAAGACTAATGTTTGAGACAGGTGTAGTGGCTCACGCCTGTAATCCCAGCACTCTGGAGGCTTAGGAGGCAGGTGGAGTGCTTCAAAAAACAAAACAAAAACAAAAGGACTGATTTTTTTTTAATTCATTAAAAATTCTTCTACACTGGGCCTGAGTGGTATGCACTTGTAATTTAGCATTTGGGAGGCTGAGGCAGGAGGATTGAGTCAGAGGCCAACCTGGGCTACACAGTGGGGATCTGTCTCAAAAAAAAAAAAAAAAAAAAAAAAAGACCCTATGAATCGTACAATACAAAATTAAGAAAAAAAGAAAGTAGAAATAAAAAAAAAAAAAATGTACTTAAAAAAAAAAAAAAGCCAGGAGGTCAATCCCAAAGGGTATTCAATATGGAAGACTTTTTTTTTTGGGGGGGGGGCAGGGGACAGAGCCTCATTATGTAGTCCTGGCTGGCCTAGAACTCACTATGTAGACCAGGCTGGCTTGGAACTTACAGAGATCCACCTGCCTGTGTTTCCTGTGTGTGGGGATTAAAGATGTGCACCACCATGCCTGGCCTTGGAAGAAATTTTAAAAGGTCAAAGCTTGAGGGTTTAAATCTAGTGAGGCTTAACACTCAGGCAATAGCAGCTCGCCTCCCCGACTGGTCCAGAAGTCAGGTCTGTCAGGGCAGGGCTTCCTGAGCTAACGCATCCACAGAATGCTCTGCACCAACATCTGCTTTCAGTTTGTATGGCTCTGTATAAGGTTTGCCTAACTGAAAACATAAACCATACCTCCCTAAAGAGAAAATCCTGTTGATGGAAGGAAGAAATAAAATGAAAGTAAGAGAGAGGAGAGGGAAAGAAAGGGAGGAGGGAAAGAGGAAGAAAGGAGGTATCAGATGATGGCAATCTTTATACTGCAGAGCCCATGAAAAGGCCCAGTGATGAAACTCCCTAGAGCTAAGTCCTTGTCCCTGACACTTCCTTCCTTCACTCCCCCCCCCCCAACTTCCCACCCTCTTTTGAACCTTCCCCACATGGAAAGGAAGACACATGACTTCACAGTCAGGATCAGCTCAGGGCACAGTTGCTTGTGAATGTGTACAACAGATCTGAGTTATTTGTTCATTTTGTAAACATGAAGAAATTACACTTTAAAACTTCCCAATCTTAGCACGCGACATTCCGTTTCTTCCGTATCTGCTCCCAGAGATGTCAGGAGGGGCAGACTTTCTGGCTCACTGAAAGCTCACATATTCCAGGCAGGTGATCATAGGGGCTGCAGCAGGAGGTTGGGGATGGCAGCAGGAACGACAGAGGCTGTGATGTCTGAGTGTAGCCTGTGCTGCTCAGAATGCAGGAACTAAGCAGCACCAGGAAGGCACTTTACCAAGGCCTCTGCCTTCCCTGGAGAACTTCTCACTCAGGAGTTTAACTGTGGGGCATTTAACACATCCTCCAAAATTACATGTGATGCCACTGCTCTTGCCCTGACCTATAGGCTTCTCAAGGGTGGACACAGCAGGGCTCAGAGGCAGTGCACGGACCCCACTCTTATAGGACTTCAGGCTGCTCCTGCTCACTCTCTAGCTCTTTTGCAGGGAAGGGCGTCATACTTCCTGCAGACACGCACTGAGCAGGGCCTTCCCTGCACGCTCCCTGCTGCACACGCCCTCCCTGCTGCACGCTCCCTGCTGCATGGTTCCTGCTTTGTTCTCTCTCATAGGGCACTATAAAGATGAACTAGAGGGAAACAGCCACCCTAATACATGCATTGTCGGGAGAACCTTGAGACAGTTTCTGAAATTGGAGGTGATTGGTTGATCTTCTTTTCATTTCAAACCTGTGGGTGTCTGTGTCCTGGAGCTGGACTACCTGTGGTCCCCAGAATACGACACTGCTGTAAGGGAAAGCAACTGTTGCTAGGTGAGAACAAATCAAAGGGAGTGAGGAGATGAGAGAGAGGGAGTGGGAAGAGAGATAAAGGGAGAGGGAGAGGGAGAAGCTACTTTATGTACTTTACAGGAGAGATGAGAATTCCAGGTAACGGCCATCCGAAGAAACAATAAAGATGGTGTAGGTATGGCACAACCCCTGTATCTAGGGTGTTGGCTGAGTCTGGATCACGCAGAACAAAGTGAGTCTCAAGTAACGACATCCCCCAACATGGCAGACAAATGAGGTCCTCATACTACAATTCTCTTCCTTAGCTACAAAATGTAGCATTCATAATAAAAGCAAATACTTCTGGAGAGGCGACTACCAGAGAGGTGACAGGGCTTCTCTTACTCCGAGTGTCTAGATTACAAGCCCCACAAGGGGACAGGTAGGCAGGGGCTTCAGAGCAAACAGAAGAGGCATGCTAAAAATAAATGAAGGGTAAACATCAAGGAGGCAGAGAAATTGCACCGGGGATGTAATCAGTACTAATTACAGGGTCATAATTAGGAGCAATGGAATGAAATTAAGAAAAGGAAAATTTTAATTGTCGGGAAGAACTCTGTGAGGCAGATATGAGCTTCTCACACTCTGACCAGACTGAAGGCCCTTCATTTGAACAAAGTTGGTTCAAAATGAACTAGCAATTATTTAAAGAGAATTTATTTTTGTTTCCAAAAGTAGACTGGGTGACTTGACGACACATAAGAGGCCTCTTGTATCTAATTTTAACCACCTTGTTCTAATTCTAAATTAAGTAGTAAAAAAGCTAATGATAAAGAAGCCTATGACTATTTCATTCCAAAAATATGATTCAATTCCTAAGGAGACCAAAGTAGCAAAGCAAGTACAAATAAGATGAGATATAGCCAGATGTGCTGCCGCCGGTGACAGTCACGGGAGATACTAAAAGTTAGACTTGTTTTTTTCAGAAATAATACAGCTACTTTATCATTCAGAATTTATACAAAAGATGACAATTAGACCCAGTTAACCATGGTCAGTATACTGTATTTAATTTTTTTTTTTTCCTTCTTTTGGTCTTTTTGAGACAGGGTCTCCCTGTAGGCTCAGCTGGCCTGGAACTCACTATGTAGACTGGACTGGCCTTGAACTCACAGAGATCTGCCTGCTTCTGCCTCCTGAATGCTGGGATTAAATGTGTGCGCCACCACATCCATCTTTTTAAAAACAAACAAACAAACAAACAAACAAACAAACAAACAAACAAACAAACAAACTAGGCTCTCCCCAGCTAGCCAGAAACTTGCTATGCAAACCAGGCTGGACTTCATCTCACAGAGATCCACCTGCCTCTGTCTTCCAAGTTGCTGGGATTAAAAGTGTGCACCACCACTCCTCCTTTCCCTCCCTCCCTCCCTCTTTCTTTCCTTCCTTTTTTTTTTTTTTAAACCTAGGCTGGTTTTGAACTCACTATCTCAATATGTAGCCGAGGCTGGCCTTGAACTCCTGCCTCTACCTCGAGAGTACTGGGATTATAGGAGTATAGCACCATGGTTGGCTCAAGTTTCAGCCTTGTTTCATGATGAGTATTCTCATGAGTTTCATTGAGAGTATTCTCCCAGTGAATGGATAAATGAAACTTTTTTTTCAGCCCACTACTTTTTTTAGGGGGGGATAACTAAAACTTTGAAGTCCCAAATATGGTCAAGCTTCATGTGTTAAAAGATGCTGGGGGCTTAGGTTTCTAGGATCAGAAGTAAAATGTAAAGAAAACTGATTTTTCCTTCTTCATTTAGGAGCCCAAGATATGATTCATACAACTTTCATTTAGCAAATGTCTAGGCACAGTGGCCAGAGGGAGGCAGTTAAGTCACCCTGTGGCCACGGCACAGTGTGGCAGGCTGGCGTGGGGGGTGGTAAGCTCTGAGACTGAGGGAACACTCAGGGAGGCCACTTAGGACTACTATGGGAGATGGGACAGCGACACTGGGAGGATCTCGAGAGAAAGAAGGCAAGATGAGTACAGGCAAACTGCCACCCCACCACTCTCCTCGGAGGGCTCTGGGACAGTCATGATGTTCACAGTGCCTTCTGCATCCATGACACCAGCAATCAAAGCACCTAAGAGGATATTACTTGACATTTTCATGATTAAGATTATTTAAATGCCCCTTAGAATGTCAGCGCGTAGGAACTTGTGCTTGCTCCCTCACAACTCTACTTAGCCCTGTCACGCCTGGGAGGCCCCGAGTACACTAAGATAAACAGGAGAGGAGTTTTTGATCTACATGGCTCACTGCCTCATGCTGGGTCAAAAAGTACCATTGCAACATGTAGCACATGTCCTGTGAGCTCTAACAGGGTCTCCTGAGGAAAAGCCATCCTAAGCAGTGTGGGGAACTCAAGAGAAAGCTGGGGCACTGGGAGACCTGTGAGGCCTGGGGAGACAAGCTAGGGCACAGAAAGGCCATCAGACAGTCCTGCCCAAACCACCTTTCCCCAGCAGCTGGGCATCAGATGATCTCTACAAAGTATCCTCTCTGCTTGCAAGTTACAAATGCAGCACTGACTAGATTTTCCCCGGTTCCCGGGCTCCTGTGACGACCACTCTGCTCTCCCCAGCTTGTCCGCTCATTCTTGACCTTGTCTCCCTGCAGCTCCAGCTGACCTGGAACTCATTATGTAGACCAGGCTGGCCTCAAACTCACAGAGATCCACCTGCCTCTGCCTCCTGCGTGCTGGGATTAAAGGCGTGCAGCCTGTGAATCACAATTCTTAGACTAATACTATAATTTTTTTTTAAAATCTTTTAAAAACACTTTTTCTGAATTCAAACCCCAAGGTTATCTGAAGAAGCCACATGATGGCCTGAGTCAGGGCTTATCAAAGATGCTTCCATAGACCTCACTTCTCACCACATACTATTTATTACTGCCGAAAGCCGTTTCACTTAGAACTCCACTACTGACAACAGGAACTGTATTTTGAAAGGACAGACAACCTGCAGGCAGATTCAAAGCAGGGTCCGCAGCACACAGGATGTTATAATGCAGGCTTCCATCTCCTACCATGCTATGTCATAGCTAACTTGATATTCCTTTTTTGCGGTTCTGGTGAAATCCTTACTGCCGCTGCTAATGAAGTTCAGAAGCAGAGCGTCATTTCTGTTCTATGTGGAATTTTGATGCAATAGGGGTTTGCATACTGCTGTCACATCAAGCAAGGCCTACTCTTCCTAAGTGGAAATGGAACATGGCTTTTCAAAAGAAAGGTAAGAAGACAATTCCAGCCGAGGGGATGTTGAGTGGTCTTTCAGGAAGAAACCTGTGTTCTGCTGAACTCACTGTGTAAGAAATATTTTCTAAAATTTTTTTTTTTTTATTATTATTTATTTGTTTTTTTGTATGTGTATGAATGTACTGTCTGCATGCGGGTCTGTGCACCCGTGTCGTGCAATGCCGCGGAGGTCAGAAGAGGGTCTCGGATTCCCCTGGAACTGGAGCTCTCCTGGAACTGGAGTTACAGACGGTTCTTAGCCGCCATGTGGGTGCTGGGGATCGAACCCGGGTCCTCCGCAAGAGCGTCGGTGCTCTTAACCGCTAGGCCATCTCTCCAGCCCCAAGAAATATTTTCTAGGGGGCTGGAGAGATGGCCTAGCGGTTAAGAGCGCTGACTGCTCTTGCAGAGGATCTGGGTTCGATCCCCAGTACCCACATGGCGGCTAAGAACCGTCTTTGACTCCAGTTCCAGGGGAATCCGAGACCCTCTTCTGACCTCCACGGCACTGCATGACATGGGTGCACAGACCTACATGCAGACAGTATATTCATACACCTAAAAAAAGCAAAGAGGGGCTGGAGAGATGGCCTAGCGGTTGAGAGCACAGACTGCTCTTGCAGAGGACCGGGGTTCGATCCCCAGCACCCACATGGCGGCTAAGAACCGTCTGAAACTCCAATTCCAGGAGAACTCCAGTTCCAGGGGAATCCGAGACGCTCTTCTGACCTCCGAGGCATTGCACGACATGGGTGCACAAACCTACATGCAGACAGTACACTCATACACATACAAAAATAAATTTAAAAAAATTTTTAAAAAGTAAATAAAATAAAAAAAGAAATATTCTCTAAAGCTTTTTATATTAAAAGCAGACCCCCTCCCTTCTTTCTCTCTAAACAACACCTAAGATAACACAGACTATCTTTGAGTCAAGTGCTAACTAATTAGAAGAAAGTAGCAGTTTGGGGGAAAGAGCTGGAAAGCTCGGCCCCCAGGGCTTTGTGACCTGCAGTCCCACTCTGTGTACCATCTCTCTTGACTTTGCTCTTTTTCCAATATGAAAATTAAAGCATGAGAACACGACTCTATAAACTGCAAAGCCCATTCCATCTTTAAACTCTTTATCTTTAAAACCATTATTTGACTAAAAAAAAAAAGCAAAACAAAAAGTCAAAAACCAAACCAACCAACCCCCCCCAAAACCCCCAAAGCAGACAAAAGTTTTCATTTTGTTATTCAACCCAAAGACTCTTTACACTGAGCCCAAGGGAAGCCTGGGATTTAAAGAGTCAAAATCTTTTTGCAAGCCAAACTTGCACAACATCCTAATTTATTTTACAGAAATAAATGGCCATTAGTAATCTGGCAAATAAAATTCAGATTTCAAGTGATGAAAACATGTTTCACTGTGACCAATATTAAGTAAATTGAGCAATAGAGGTGGTTACCCAAGTATAGCAGGTAGGTGCAATGTGGTTATTACTAACATTTTGGAAACTATATTTGGGAAACCTTATAATCACAGCATTATTTACAAGAGTCAGTGGACTACAAAAAAGAATTATGTTCAGACCTGTCACATACTTAGAGTGGTAGGGCTGCAAGTCAACAACAAGATCAAAAATTAAGTCAGTGGCTGGAATGCACTTTCCCAGCAAGATGAAACAGACTTCTCAGCTACCTTTAGAGCTAAACGTTTACCCATCTGTCTTTACCCTCATATAGGTTAACTCAATTTTCTCAAGTTATAATTGTTTTTTCAAAGACTTCTGCCAAGTAGCTGCAATTCCTATGAACCTGTAATTTCAACAACAATAGGTAGCCCATGCCACCTAAAAGGGCGAAAAGATCAGATGTGGAATATCATGAGGAAATATTACCAGCCTCACACGGCCAGCTCAGTGCTAGTTCGGGAAGAGGATTCCCACTGTTCCCAGATGACTAATGTTGAATCTTCCATAGACCAAGCAGTAAAATGCCACACATGGCAAGTAAAACTGAACTGAACCACGTGAACCTCCTTATGGCCAGAGTTCCCCATTTCGACCCTGCAGCATTCAGGCCACAGGCTCCAGGACCCTGTCAGTTCTCTGAATCTACTCTGATCCTGATCTTTTCACAACTTCTGGCTGTGCACACATCCAATCTTCCTTCCTCCTCTCCAATTTCCAGCTGAGGCAGTGCAGCACACAGAAACTAGCACTCAGGCCTGGGAAAATCTTGTCTTACCTACCATCCTCATCTCAGGCTACAGTGCACATCTCAAAACCTTTTTTTCTTGATATGTAAAGTGGGACATTTAACTGGAAGGCCTACTGAGCTGATTAAGTGTTTGAGCTGTTTCCAATATATTTGAGTAACTGACTAAAGTGTTTAGCACACAGTACAATGCTAACAGGTCTCCTCTTTTTTTCTGTCCCCCTTCCTTGAATTCAGGATACTGGATATGTTAGCCTTTGCCTCCTGCTTAAAGCTGTCTTTCCTACTTTCTTCAAAACCCTATTAATGATCCATCCATTCCTACAGGGAGCCAGGTCCTGCCAGGGTAATTTTCCCATTCTTCTCCCTTCCTCCCAAGGCATGGTGTGATAACATACAGCTCACCCTAGATTGTAATTCTTCCCTTCCACTTTGTATCCATTCACTTCCTTGTTATAGTGTCCTCATTCAATATCAGATGCACACAGGTTCCTGAGAAATTCTGTGAGACTTAGCTCACTTGATGCCACTATATCATGTACTTGGATGGCACACCAACCTACCTATCTGCTTTGACCATTCCCCTTTGGTAAGGAAATGTCTAGTTCTCAATGTTAAACAGCCTAATTCATCAGTAAGCTATTATAAACCACATCCTCTTATCTCACTTTGAGGGACCTTCCACTTCTCTATCTCCCTGGGCTGTATTACCAAGTCAATGACCTACGAATAAGTAGCCTCTGGTCATTTGCCACCTGTCCTTTCTTAAGTATCATTAAGACTATTGCTCATGCTATTTTCCTGCTCTTTTATTACTATACTATTACCATTACTATTTAATGTCATGTGTATGAGTGTATCGTCTGCATGCATACATGTCAGTGCACCCGTGTCATGCAATGGCCAGGGAGGTCAGAAGAGGGTGTCGGATATCCTGGAACTGGATTCACAAACAGCTGTTAGCTGCCACGTGGGTGCTGAGAATCAAACCTGGGTCCTCTGCAAGAGCACCCAGTGCTCTTAACTACTGAGCCATCTCTCCAGCCCCATATTGTCCTGTCCTTTCTAGTCGCTGTTACCCTACCTCCACCCACCATTTTGCTCTTTTCTTTGTTTACAGGCCTAAATAGAAACTTCTGGTTACCTCTTAGATGGCTATGGCTAACACTTCCCCGCCAGTATTCTTTTTTTTTTTTTTTTTTTAAGTATTTTGTTTTATTATTTATTTATTAAAATTTTTTATGTGTATGAGTGTACTATCTGCATGTAAGTTGGTGCACCTGTGTCATGCAATGCCTCGGATGTCAGAAAAGGGTGTCAGATTCCCCTGGAACTGGAGTTAAAGATGGTTTTCAGCCGCCAAGTGGGTTCTGGGGACCGAACCCGGGTCCTCTGCAAGAGAGGTCAGTGCTCTTAACCACTAGCCCCCCCCCCCCAGTATTCTTAAGAGAGGTATCAAGGAGGGAGCCAGTATGAATGTGGATACTGTCTCTTCCACGACCTCTGGCTTGGGGCAGGCTAACCCACCTCCCTGAGTAGGCATTGCCATCTACACAGAACTCTGTGTAGATGGCAATGCCTACTCAGGGAGGTGGGTTAGCCTCAGAACTAAGGGAAACCAGTCATTTACAAGGCTGTTTTGAGGGAAAGGCATCCTATGCAACATGCACTATGGTACACGGCACAAAATAGCAGTTTAGAAATGGTGGCAGTGACTTGAATTCTCTTGAGCTACTTCCCACCACCCAGTCATGTCACTGTGACCCATCACAGTCCTGTCACTGGCAGCTGTTTGGTGAGTTCTGGCCTTCTCTGAGTCTGACTCTGATCTTCCACCTTGGTGTACAACACTTATATCCGCTGCTTCAAGACCAGGTTAATGCACTGTCTCACATGATCTTGTTTTGGCCTCAAAATACTCTGCTCATAGTTGCCTGTGCTATGTCCTGATGTCCCAGGCTTCATCTCCAGATGTCCTCGAAATGCCAACTCCAACTATAGCCTCTCTAGTTAAACAGAACTCCCTTGGAGAAACTACTTCCATTGATGGGGAGATGGGAAGAGCTGTCTAGCTAGGTTCTACTTTTGCTCCCAGCTTCCTATGCGACCTGAGTTAGGGACTTCCCTTCGCTATGTCAGCTGGACAGACACAATGCTCTTGAGCTCGTCCCAGAGGAGATCAATCCTAACATAGGTGGCTCCCATGGCTTCTGCCCTCAGTGCTGCTCTTGGCACTGTGAACAACCAGTAAGCTCTAAGTCCTTGACCACCCTGGCTGTTCTCAAGGGCAAAGACCATTATCTGGGCAAGTCTCTTCACACAGCCCAGCACAGTGCTGCAGACAGGACGAATGTGTGCATTTAGATGACAGTGATCAAAGCACCTCCAGTAAGGCATGGACAGCTGCCACTAGATGACTCAGACCTCTCTGAAAAATGGCTTAATTTAGCAGCCTTTCTCTGTCTACAGAACAGACTGAGTAAAGGACAAAGCGAACGGAACACTCTTTAACTAGCTTAACCCCACAGTGGTCCTTTAAGGTCAGGAGGCTCTCTATAGAACAGAGAAGCCTTCAGCCCTACTTCTCAGCCACTAGGGAACCAGCAGCCTGGGAGCTGTGGGAAGACCTATACTGGATGGAAGGGGGATCTGAGCTGAAGGCTGGCCTTGCCCACTCACCAGCCCTCAGGATGATGAAGTAGGAATTTCCCTTCTTGGGCTCATTTTCTTCACCAGGAAAATGGTTGTGGCAGTGGTTCCCAAACCTGGTAGGGTACCCCACGCAAGGAAACGTGTATGACAAAGAAATCTTGGTTCTGGGCCCACTCATGGGGATTCTGGCTCCTTAAGTCTGGGATGGGTCCAACGATGCTGGCTTCTCTGCATCTGATTCCCATTTGGGAACAGGTTCTGCTGACAGGAGTCAATGTGTAGTACACTGGATTCCCAGTTTGGTGTTCCATTCAGCCAACATTTACTCTTTCAAGTCCTTAAACTAATCAGATCATGTGAGCCCCGCCCCTCCTCTCCCTCTCTCTCTCTTTAGAACCAAGCTGGACAATTTCCAAATACATTGTATTTTCCAAGTACACCACATTCATGAGAACCCAAAGAATTCTGAAATCAGAGATTGGCTCATAGGACTCGGTAGTTTCTCACGGGATCCACCAAACAGGTAATCTTGTTTTGACAGAAATGTAAGCTCAAGAGCAAGAACTCCTTCTTGAGCAAGCTTCTCATAACCAAACAGGAACACAGGGACAGAGCAAAGGAGCAGGCCGCTACACAGCACACAGGCATTCCGAAAAGCATGCCCCAGTGGGATGTGGTTGCTTACACCCAGAATCCCAGTGTTAACGAGGCTGAGGCAGGAGGACTACACAGAGAGTACCATGACAGCCAAGACTACAAAGCAAAACAAAAACAAACACGGGACTGGTAGGATTGCACAGTGGGTAGAGGTGCTTGCCAACAAGACTGATGACCTGAATTTAATCCTCAGGACTCAAAAGGTAGAAGGAGAAAACGGACTCCTGCAAGTTGTCTTCTGAATTCTACATGTGTATGGTGGCATGCATGCCCCCCTCCAGTAAATATTAAATAAAACGTAAAAAATTAACAAAATGAAACATTACCTATGGCAGCGTATATGGATTTACTTGCTAAGAGCCGAAACAGCGACAGTCTTACCAAGGTAAGTGCTAACTCAAGAATCTGTTTTGTAATGTGAGAACTATTAATTACTCAAGGCTTGACTTGGGCTACCCTTTCTGCTGAGCATATTCTGCACATTGCCCCATTTAATGGAAACAACTCTGATGCAAGTACTTCATATTTCTTGAAAACTGTAATTCACAAGAGTCAGTCAAGTTGAAGTATATTTGACTCTACAAACCATGTAATACTTTAACTGTGTGATTTTAATCCCTAATATACTTAAGGTAGAAAATCTAACTGTGAATATGAAGGCTGAGGAGAATACTGGACACACAGGCAGAGGAACATAAAATTCTCCCAGTCCTGATGTTGATTTCCTCTGGTATGTGACCTTGAAAGGCAGAGCAGCTACTTACATGGCGGGGATGTTGTGAGAATCAAGTAGAGTAAGTCACAAAGCAGCCTGGGTCTCAGAGGAAAGTGCCCAGGGAGATGCAGAGTACAATTTGTCCTTGCAAAGCTGAAGCCAACTGTAGCTTGTGAGTGGCACCCGGAGACCAGGCACCTTCCACAGCACCCTAGACTCTCCATACTTTCTCCTGCAATCCACTTTGGGAGCATGCTATAGACTTTAATCACATTGCTTTTGACTGGAATTTGAAATGAAATCAGCTTGTCTCAAGTTCTTTGCAAAAGGATTTGGATTAAAAATCAATGAATTAACCAACTTCCAGTACCACAGTCTGATATTGAAGGCAGCCCTCCAAGTTGCAGTATAACAACTATTAATTATTCGAGAGGCTGAGGCAAGAGGACTGCTGTGAGTACTAAAGCAGTAATAGAAAAGAGTAGACCAGGGGGCTGAAGAGATGGCTCAGAGTAATAGAAAAGGGTAGACCAGGGGGCCGGAGAGATAGCTCAGAGTAATAGAAAAGGGTAGACCAGGGGGCTGAAGAGATGGTTCAAAGTAATAGAAAAGGGTAGACCAGGGGGCTGAAGAGATGGCTCAGAGTAATAGAAAAGGGTAGACCAGGGGGCCGGAGAGATGGCTCAGAGGCTAAGAGCACCGGCTACTCCTGCAGAGGACCTGGGTTCAATTCCCAGCACCTATATGGTGGCTAACAACTGTCTGTAACTGTAGTTCCAGGCAAATCCAATGCCTTCTTCTGACTCCTCGGGCAGTGCATGACATGGGTGCACTTAAGCACATGCAGGCAATACACTCATACACACAAAATAAAAATAGTTTAAAAAAATAGAAAAAGAAAAAAAGGAGAGAAGGATAGACCCAAATTATTGTTTTCTATTACAAATGTAAGAAATGTTTTTTAAACCTTAGGGTGGAGGGATCTCTAGTCTTCCAGGGGTTGAGTTTTCCTGCCCTATGTCACTGCTCTGTCCATTTCATTGCACTTGACATTTACACAGTGTTTTACAATCTTTTTATTATCTATTGTTCCCAGCACTCTATGAGTGAGGGCCTGGGGGCAGACCATTGCTTTACAGGTAAGGGAACAGTCAGTCATAGGAGTTGCTGACAGCACTTTCTTCCTGAATGCATGGCAGATGACGCCACTTCCACAGTGTGAATGTGCAAACACGAAGCCTGATACAGAGGGAATAAAATAGGGTTTCATCTTTAGTGGACTTGGTATTACATTAAAACGGAGTCATCCAAGCTGGGCATGGTGGCGCAGGCCTTTAGTCCTAGCACTCGGGAGGCAGAAGCAGGTGGATCTTTGTGAGTTCAAGGCCAGCCTGGTCTACAGAGTGAGTTCCAGGACAGCTGGGGCTACAGGGGGAGACTCTGTCTCAAAAAGACAAAAACAAAACAAAACAAAACAAAACCCCACCACCAACAACAAAAAAAATGGAGTCATCCAATCCAAGCCTTGGTCCACAGCTGAGCCTGTGAAGACGTAAGAGCTGCAGGGCCACACACTACTTAGGGGTTATTTGGGGCTCCCAGCACTACATTAGCTACCTCTCTTTGTTGAAGTGTGCTAGATCTACATTGTTTTCTTCAGCACCTGATACATACTCAAGGCTTTAAGGAATGACTGTTGTTAGATCTGTAAAACATGTGGAGTTCTCCAGGTTTGAGCTTATCATGGGTCTGCAGTACTTAGACCTATGGGGGGACCATGGGTCCAATGGCAGTGGAGTAGATCTCCACACTTCTTTACAGTGAGTCCCAAGTGAGTTCTGTTTCCCTCAGCCAAGGGTAGCTTACCTACCCTTCCCCTGAAAGCACTGCCTTGAATATTAAAGGCACCCTTTTCGCCTACTCCTAGGTCATCACCCCTCGTCTTTAGTTCACCTGCCTGTGACACAAACTCCCACCTCAGTGGTCTAAGTAAGGGTCAAGGGTTCTAGGTAAATGGTGGTTCTTTAGGAGGGTCTGGGAGGGTGGAGAAAGTAACAAAGCAGTAATAATTACTGTAATATCATCACCATCCACTTTAGGAGGGTCTACGGGGGTGGAGAAAGTAACAAACAGTAATAATTACTGTAATATCATCACCATCCACTTTTGTTTTTGAGACAGGGTCCCACTGTGCAGCCCTGGCTGGCCCCAAGCCCCTCAGTGCTGGGATTAAAGGTGTGAGCCACCATGACTGCTCCACTTTCTGTTTTCTTTATGTGTTGCTCTGGCTGGCCTGGAACTTATATGCCATACACCAGGCCAGCCTCTTGCATCTGCTTCCCTGGTGCTAGAATTACAGATGCACGCCATCATTTTACTGAGTGCTAACTGTCTGCCAGACCCCAAGTTAAATTAATGCTGTATAAATATCTCAGTTCACAAGGTGTTACTATACTATTCCCCTTTTATAGACAAAAGAACTGATGCACTGAGAGGTGAATTTACCTGACACCACACAGCCAAGTTTTACTCCAGAAGCTGTTTTTGTTACTCTACCTTCAACAAAGGGCCAGCAGAGTCCCAAAGCTGGTCCATGGGAAGACTTAGTTAAGATGGGTAGCATTCTAAACCAATGGGACCTCCATGGCCACACCGATGGGGTGGGATATAGTGATGAAAAGGTTTGGGATTTGGCTTTGAGAATTGAGTCACACTGGATATTTAAGCAGACATCTTGCAATAAACTCGCTCTCTCTGCATTTGGACCTCAATGTGCGTCCGCGTGCTGTGCTTTCCTGCGTGTGTTATCCACATGGGTTGTCCTGGGATTGACTGGGCCCTGCCACAAACCTCGGTGGTGTACCCCCAAATGGCGCCCAATGTGGGGCAGGAGGAAACCCTGACAACTTAGGTATGCATACCCCTAAATCTTGCCTTTTTCTTCTCTTTGTTCTCTCTCTCCTTATGTCTACCTGTTGTGGTGGAGCTGTCTTTCCTGCTGGTTTTGGTGGATGGGACAGTGGTCTGAGGGCTTATGGCTGCAGGGTTCTGGTTTGGCTTGTAGAGAATGTCCCATTGTGTCCAGGCACATGCCTCCTGGCATGGTCACTCCTGCAGGCTATAAAAGCCAGTGACTTTAAGGCTGAGTTTAATATCAAGGCTTAGCAGCAATGCTTGGCCTTGACACCATTTTTCATAATTCTACAGGTCTGAAAAACTTTCTGGTTTTAAATTCCACCCACCAAAGACAGACTTCATCTCCTGCTGTGAGGAACCGGTTCCTCAAGTTTGGTTCCAACCTTAACTTGTTCATACATAAATTTTCTCCAGGTAGCTCTCCTAGACTGAGCCCACTTCTTTCTGTTGCAAATTAAGGCCTTCACGGGGGAACTACCCTACCAAGAGAAGCCTCTTCTAGATAATTTCAAGACTTGGCCATTTTTCTCTTAAATTTTGTATACAAAATCTGTTTTTGGATAAAAGCGTATTGCTCTCTTGTCTTCTTATGGGTCTTTTTTTGGTCTTTTTGAGACAGGGTCTCCCTGTAGCCCCAGCTGTCCTGGAACGCGCTCTGTAGACCAGGTTGGCCTTGAACTCACAAAGATCTGCCTGCCTCTGCCTCCCGAGTGCTAGGATTAAAGGCGTGCGCCACCACGCCCAGCCTTATGGGTTTTTTCTAAATCTAACTCTTCTTACCTAAACCTGCTGGCTGTTTGTAGATCCAAGATTGGGATTCAGCTAGCAGCAATTCAAAATCATTTCAGCATGCTTAACTTAAAGTGTAATATTTTTACTTAACCCCCGAGAACCCTAGATATCCTTTGAGTAAATATATGTGCACAGTTAAAATTAACTGGTTGATTTCATTTTATCTTGCTCTTTTTAAATGTGTTTCATCTCAAAGATTTTTCTCACAGAATTCCTGACCACAGGTGGTTTGAGCTCTGGCGCCATCTGCCTCCCTGCTGTGCATGCATACCAGCTTGTGGACTGAGCACAGGGTATCTAAATCACGCTCTTTAAATTTTGATTTTAGGTAACATTCTTTTGATTTCAGCATTTTGGAAACAAAACAGATGGATTTCTAGCAGAATTTACGGGCCTTGAAGTTCTAACAAAACAAACTTGTTCAGATAAATTGTCTTTTTTAAGGACCATTGGTAAAAGTCTCTTTAACAACATGAATTGGTATCTTGGTTCAATTTAAATGAGAAATTTTTGAATAAAACTGTTTTATGCTTCTTTGAGCCCATCTTCAAGCTGTGTGTATGTGTGAGTGAATGCAAGTTCCTGCTTTTAATTCATTATAATCCTACAGGTTTAAATCTAACCAGCTGACTATAAACAAAAATAGATTAAATTCATAAAAAATGTTTCTTTTATACCCCTTAGTGTTAACAATTTTTAATTGGGTTTGTAGTATGTAGTACGGTTTAATGATAAATTGTTATTAATTATTATTGGTAATTGTTATTAATAGTTATAGTTATTGTTATTAAATATAATTATTAATAATTGATAAAAATTCAGTCTAATGATAAATTGTTCATTGTTGCTGGCTATTATTATTGACAATTATTATTCATAATAATTATTAATGATTGTTGTGGCTAATAATGGTTAATAATTATTGATAATAATAATTAATAATGGTTATAATTGTTGTGATTATTGTTGTGATTGTGGATAATTATTGTTCTTCCAAAGTCCTTAATAATAAGACAAAGGGGCTGGAGAGATGGCCTAGCAGTTAAGAGCGCTTACCGCTCTTACAGAGGGCCTGGGTTCGATCCCCAGCACCCACATGGCGGCCGAGAACCGTCTGAAACTCCAATTCCAGGAGAACTCCAGTTCCAGGTGAATCCTCTTCTGACCTCGGCGGCATTGCACGACATGGGTGCACAAACTTGCATGCAGACAGTACATTCATACACATACAGAAATAAATAAAATTTAAAAAATTAAAAAAAATAAGACACAAAGTGTTGGCAGCCTACCACACAATGTGTGCTGTGCCACGCCCTAAGGTGGCGCTGACTTTCTGAGTTGCTAGAACAACTACAAGCCGTTTCCCGCCGTTGCCTTTGCATTGGGCAAACTGCGCTCCCGGGCCCGCGTTCTCTGGGCCCGCGCCTTGGGCATGCTAATGAGGCATCGGACGGTGCACCAATCCAGAGCATACCCAAACCCTCTGGATTACTATATAAACGGTGCTTCTGCCCCATTTCGGGGTCCTTCTCACAAAAGAGCTGTGCACAATAAATATTACCACAGAAGAATCCTGTTGTCCGCGTGAAGTTCTTGCCGGCGGGAACACAGCGCGCGGGACAACAAAGGATCAGTACAAGACTACAAAAAACTTTGGCCTGTTTACTTTTGGGAATCCTCAATCTTTAGATTTGTAAATAGCATAGGGAGAGTTCGGCTTAGCAGAGGGGTAGCTTAGGGGTAATTAACCAGAAGGGACAGGATAGGGAAAGAATAGTAGATTTTAGGGATAGTTCATTAAAGGCGAATGGTTGGGAATGGGCCTAAGAGGTGGCATATGGATCTCAGCTGTTTTGTTCATTACTAGGACATTTATTCTAATGAAGTAAAAATAACCCTATAACAAATTATAAAAATTTCATGTTTCTCACTGAACATCAAACAATATGGCTTTCGTCTCTTACAGGTCAACCTAATAAAACTTTCTTTAGTATGTATGTATGTATGTATGTGCGTGCACACATGTGTATGGATGTGTGTACTTGTGTTCTAAGTATATTTTAACATTAACATCCATGATACCAGTAAATACATTGCCTCTGAGTTGGAATGTGGCCCTTCCTTCTCAAGACACAAATTTATGTTAAACAGCCAAAACATAATTTAATTTCAACAAAGGTTATGGGTTATCTATTAAAAATTTTTAAATAATGGATCTACACTGCCACCTACTGGTTACGCCCTTTCAACATCTAAAACAAAGATGCAACCAGGTTTTCATTATAAGAAAGTGTTAATAAGTTTTTGGGTATTTGGGAATAAAAAATAAAAAATATAAATATTTAAAAATTTAGAAAATAAAAAAAATGTGAATTCCTATTAACATCATTGCGGAATTCGTGGCCACCATTATTTTAAATTTTGGGGGTTAAGGTACACAAATGGTCTCTATATTTTTCTGAATTATACAACATCACATTGTAACACTTTCTTTTACTTGTATGACAATTTAAAGGAATTAAGCTTAAATTTACTTCCCAAATAAGTAGCATACAGTCAATGAGAAACACTTTTGGGTAAATTTAATGAAAACTTAAGCCTTGGCTCCTGTTTATGGGTATGTGTAATACAACTCAGGCATCTATAGGTCAAAACATAAAAAAAAAAAAAAAAAAGAGGGAGGTGGGGTAGTATCCCTTCTGGGATACAAATGGAAAACTCTGTGTTCCAAACCTATTAATAAATTTTCAATTTTGAGATCTTGAAACTAACAATGGGAGGAGAATTTTATGTTCCCACAGGTAAAAATCACCAATCTAAATGCCTGAAAACATACAACTTATGGCTCCATCTGAACATTAAAGAAAGAGGAACCTCAGACTGCCTGAGTCACAGACACTGAGCATTTCTCTGAATTCTATTGTGGTTAATTGTTTATAATGGGCCCTAACGAAGTTTACCTTCCAGATACTGAGAAACCTTCCTACCTCTCCCCTTTATAGGAAAAAGAAAAACATGATGGCACTGAAGTCATTCCTTAACTGTAAATTAGAGCCAACTGTTATAGTGGTGATTTCTTATAAAACAGGTATAACTACTTTCTTTAATTGACTGGTAGACATAGGAACTGTGAAAGGATAATTCTCTATTTAGAGCCAAATATAATAGTAAAGTCTTTATAAGCTGTAAAGGAAATATATAAGTAAAATATTTAAGTAAAATATATTAATACAGGAGAGCTCTGATATCAGCAATGGATTATTTTGCCTAGGAGATGTTGGCTAGGGGATCCAAGCCCCCAAAATTATAAAGGCCTTTTGCCTATAAGTGGGATATATGGAAGGAGAAAGGCAGTAAGTCCCTGTTGTTGAAGACCTGGTGTAAGCATGGAAAAATGTTTTGAGACGTCACTTGCTAATGTACAGTTGACTTCTGAAATGCCAGAGAACATTACCAAAGGCCACTAAAGCAATAAAGCAAAATATTGGTCTCCTTGAGTCAAGCAAGACTCCTCCGTCAGCATCAGCTACATCTCCCCTGCTTGGAGATACTGTGCAACAATGGCAGCCATGTGTCTATATATATCCCAAATCTAATTGGTTATTAGCTCTCTCCTTGGAGGAATTCACGGCTGATGCCACAAGCTTACATCTTCTAGTAGTTAGGAGATGTTATAAGCCACAATAAGAACTTGTCACCCTTTATATAAAAGCCACAGATGGTGGATTAGCATACCATCCAAACCTCTGTGTCTATGCTCACAGCTTAGCTTGCCATAATAATTAGTACTGTTTAGGTGCCTGTACATCTAATTGCTTGTGCTTTGTTAGTAGGATTAAAAAGATACCTTGGATAAGCTGTCAATCCATGAAGGGAAACAACCTGAACAGACTAGAGTAAAAAAATGACATCTCCAGAGAAAATAGACGGTTTTGCTTCTCACCCACTTGTGCCCCTTTCCCAAAGCCTAGGGAACAAATTGCAGAAGAGGAGGCGTGGTAGAATGTAAGGGCTGCAGAGATTGGGGTGAATCGTGAGACTACAGCAATATAGACTGGACTCTTTTTTGATCAACATGCTTGTGCATACAAGCTTCTCCAATTGGACTATGGGAACCTTGGGTTGTTTCAAAATTTGTACATAGATACTTGCTAACTGGTTTTACATGAATATTACTTACATTCATTGCTTATGCTTAACAATTGGCTCACTCATAGTTACAATAGTTCTTGAGTATAGCAGTGTGTTTTGGAGGAGTGTGTGTGTGTGTGTGTGTGTGTGTGTGTGTGTGTGTGTTCTAGTTTCTCTTCTGACCAACACCAACTTGGGGAGGAAAGGATTTATTCAGCTCACATCTCCTGGATCATAGTTCATCACTCAGGGAGCCCAAGGTAAAACTCAGGGCAGGAACCTGGAGGCAGGAGCTGAGGCATAGGCCATGAAGGAATGCTGTTTACTGGCTTGCTCTCTTGGCCCATGCCCAGCTTGCCCTCTTTTTTTTTCTTTTTTTTTTTCATATGTGTATGAATGTATTGTCTGCATGTAGGTTGGTACACCGTGTCGTGCAGTGCTGCGGAGGTCAAAAGAGGGTGTCGGATGCCCCTGGAACTGGAGTTAAAGACGGTTCTTAGCCACCATGTGGGTGCTGGGGATCGAACCCGGGTCCTCTGCAAGAGCAGTTGGAGCTCTTAACCGCTAGGCTCTCTCTCCAGCCCTAGCCTGCCCTCTTATATGGTACACAATAACCTGCCCAGAAGTGGCACCACCCATAGTGGGCTGGGCCCTCCCACATTGCCCAACAATCAAGACAATACTCCACAGACGTGGCCACAGGCCAGTCCAATGGAGCCAAATCCCCAATTGAGTCTCCCTCAACCCAGTGTCAAGTTGACACTAAAGCTATCCAGCACAGTGTGTGTGTGTGTGTGTGTGTGTGTGTGTGTGTGTCTGTCTGTCTGTCTGTCTGTCAGGTTGGCCTCAAACCTGAAATCCTCCTGCCATGGCCTCCCTAGTGCTAGGATTACAGCGGAAGAACTCCCTGCTGAGGAGACAATCTTAATCCGCACTCATCTCAAAAGATTCAAAGGGAGCTCTCAGGTCACCTCTTCATTCATCCATTCAAATACATACAAAGATGCCAGGAGTTTTGGTCAACACATTCACCATAATCCCTGTGTTAAGTAGGTTACTGCTACACCTCTACAGCAGCTAATACAGCAATAATTATAGAACTTTAAATCCTGCAATGAGTATGCACATAAATTTTGTGGTTACTTAGAGCGTATTTATTGGAGAATGGTCTGTCATGGCAGTTCAGGTACTACCATATTCCTAAAGCAATCTTATTTTCAGAGTTTTTGGTTTCTTACATTCTGTGCCCAGTATCAGCATTATAGGAAAAATACTCACCTGCTGTCCTGAACACAGACATAGTTCTCGTATAATATAAAAAAGTACACCGGGTGTGGTAGCGCACCCCTTTAGTACTTGGGAGGCAAGGCAGGTGGATCTTTGTGAGTTCAAGGCCAGCCTGGTCTACAGAGTCAGTTCCAGAACAGTTGGGGCTACAGGAAGACCCTGTCTCAAAAAGACCAAAAAAAAAAAAGTATTTAAAGCTCAAATCAAAAGGCTTCACAAATACTACTTTCTTCAATCTGATCAAGAAATGAGGTATAAAATATTTCAGTTATTTGAGAAAAATCCATAACATCAATTTCTTTACCCAGAATAATCTAAAGCTTTTAAGATATTTGGCTGAGGATGGCACTCAGGAGAACTCTAACATGGTATGCTTAAAGCCCAGGGTATAATTCCTAGCACTGAAAAAAGTATAAACAAGTTGGATTTTCTCTTGGAAAAAAAGATTACATACATGTGTATATGTCTGTGTGAACGCATGTGCAGGTGCCTGCAGAGGCCAGAAGGCACAGGATCTCCTGGAGCTGTCTAACATAGGCGCTGGGAACCAAACTCTAGTCCTCTAGAACAGAAAGTGCTCTTAACCCCTGAGCCATCTCTGTAGTACTGGATTATATTTAAATTACTTATATTTTCAAATGACGGTTATATTCAATTATTACATTTGAATTGAACACTGCCATTTTTCTTTTTTCTGTTTCTTGTAATGTTTTCTTTTTACACTTTACACATATACATATATATTATGTAAGTATATACATGCTTATATACAGTTTAAAAATATCTAGTGCTGTGAGGGTATAGTTAGTTCAGTGACAGAACACTTGTCTAGCAGCCAGGGAGAAGCCTTGCATTTGATCTGTAGCCCAGAAGAAAAAAAATCAAAGTGAACAGAACAAGAAATAGAAGCCCCAGGGCTGGAGAGATAGCCTAGCGGTGAAGAGCACCAACTGCTCTTGCAGAGGACCCGGGTTCAATCCCCAGCACCCACATGGCAGCTGAGAACCGTCTTTAACTCCAGTTCCAGGGGAATCTGACATCCTCTTCTGACCCCCGCGGCATTGCACAACATGGGTGCACAGGCCTACATGCAGACAGTACATTCATACACATAAAAAATAAATAAATAAAATTGAAAAAAAAAGAAAAAGAAATAGGAGCCCCTCTCTCTTTTCCATAATCTCAACCCTCAGGAAAAAAAAAATTATACTTTTTTTTTTAGGGAGGGACTTTTTGAGACAAGGTCTCCCTGTTGTAGCCCCAGCTGGCTTGGAACTCACTATGTAGACCAGGTTGGCTTGAACTCATAGCGATCTACCTGCCTCTGCCTCTGCTGGGATTAAAGGCCTGTGCCACCATACCCGGTCCTAACTACAGTTATGCCACACACACACACACACACACACACACACACACACACACACACACACGTGCACGAACACGCACACACAATTACATACATATTTAAGGCTTATTTTTACTCAAAGATTAACACAGTGCTCTGTTTGGTTTGAGACAGTCTCTCTATGTAGCATACACTGGCTTTGAACTTATGATCCTCTTGATTCAACCTCCTAAGTGCTGGGGTTACTTACAGACATGCCTGGATCAACCTACACAGTTTTTGTATCCTGCATTTCCAAACTAATAATTCATTTGTGGGACTCATATTGGCACACACAGATTAAATTTCATTTTAAAAAACAGTTGCATAATCTGTTTTGTAGGCATCAGAATTTATTTACTTAATCCCCGAACAATGAACACCTAAGCAGCTGCCTGTCCTTCCCATTAATGAAGTATAACTGATACACAAAGGACTGAATGTTGTAAGACTGACAGATGTATATATTCATGCAACCATCACCATAATCAAAACAGCGAACAAATCCATCACCCTTGTTTCCTGGTGTCCTTCCAGTTCCCTTCTTCCACACTTCTGCCTCCCACTCCTCTCCCCAGGCAGCAAGTTTCTCGCCCCCTCCCCCCCCGGTCACATAGGCCAATTTTCATTGTTAAAAATTTTACAGAATAGAATCATATACTGTGTGTCTCCTTTTGGTCTTGTTCCTTGCTCTGTGTATCAAGAGCTTGGTCCTTTCTGTTTGATGAGTACTATATTCAAGAATCATGCCATAGAACATTTATATCAAATATTATATATAGTTATGAGATATCTGGGTGATTTCTCTTAACAATCACAAATAACGCTGCTCTGGACGTTTGTGCAGAGCTGTTTATGTGGCACACACTTCCAATGATCTTGAATAAATACTTAAGGAGGGGGGTGACTTGGTCATGATTGACAAGTATTCTTAACTTTGAAAAAAAATTAACTGTTTTCTAAAGCAATTGTATGACATTTTCATCTGCATTAAAAAGAATAAAGTCTCCCTGGCCTCCCACAGCTCTACCAAAACTTGGTAGGTAGGTGTTTATGTTGTTTCCTTTTTTAGGTGTGAAGTGGTATATTGCTATGGTTTTAATCTATGTTTCTCTATTGAGTTATGGGCTGGTCACCTGTAAATTTTCTTTTTAAGTGTCCAATATTTTTTTGTCCATTTTAATATTTTTTGAAAATATTTCTAAAAAATATTGGATTGCTTTCTTATTGAGTTTTCAGAGTTCCTTTTGCATTTTGGATACAAGCCCTTTACTAGATTTCTCCGTTTTGAGAATAATGTTTTCCAGTCTGACACTGGTTCTTTCACTCTCCCTTTGAAGCATTTGGAGGAAGTCTAATTTATATATATTTTAAAGAATTGTGCTCTTGGTGCTGAATTTAAGAAGTCTTTGCTCAAAGCCATATACAAGAAACCCACAGCAAACATCATCCTAAATGGAAAAAAGACAGAAGCATTCGCCTTAAAGGTAGGAACTCAGCAAAGCTGCCCCCTGTTGCCACTCCTCTTCAGTATAGTGCTTGAAACACTTGCTAGGGCAATAAGGCAAGAAAAGGAAATTAAAGGAGTTCTAATTGGAAAAGAGGAAGTCAAACTATCCCTTTTTGCAGACGATATGATAGTTTACCTAAGGGATGCTAAAGACTCCACCAGAAAACTCCTAGAAGTGATTAATAGTTTCAGTAAAGTGGTGGGATACAAAATTAACCTAGAAAAATCAGTAGCCTTTCTTTACACCAACAACAAGCACCTGAATAAGGAAAACAAGGAGAACTTCCCACTCATAATCACCTCACAAACAATAAAACACATAGGCACAAACCTAACCAAACACACAAAAGATCTCTACAAAAAAATTTTTAAACCCCTGAAGAAAGGAGATTGAAGAAGACATCAGAAGATGGAAAGACCTCCCATGCTCATGGATTAGAAAAATTAATGTAGAAAAAATTTCCATTCTATTCTACCCAAATTAATATACAGATTCAGTGCAATCCCAATTAAAATCCCCAAGGCTTTCTTCACAGACTTAGAAAAAAAAAATCCTTAAATTCATATGGAAAAACAAAAGACCCCGAATAGCCAAAGCAACCCTGAGTGAAAAGACCAATACAGGGAGGATCTCTATACCAAACTTCAAACTATACTACAGGGCTATAGTCATAAAAACAGCCTGGTACTGGCACACAAACAGACCTGTAGACCAATGGAACAAAAGTAAAGATCCAAATTTGAGCACATATAATAATTTTAGCCACCTCATATTTGACAAGGGGGCCAAGAAGACTCAATGGAGGAAAGACAGCATCGTTAGCAAATGGTGTGGAAAAAAATGGATCACCTCTTATAGAAGAATAAAATTAAACCCCTACCTCTCGCCCTGTACAAAAATCAACTCCAAATGGATCAAAGATCTCAAAGTGAAACCTGAAACCCTGAAGGTGATAGAAAAAGTTGGCAGCAACCTTCAAGACGCAGCAGACAGCAGCTGCACAGGAAATAAGGTCAACAATTGACAAGTGGGACCTTATTAAACTCAAAAGCTTCTGTACAGCAAAAGAAATAATCAGGGAAGTGAAGAGAAAACCCACAGAGTGGGAGGAAACCTTCACTACTGATATATCTGACAGAGCATTAACTTCAAGAATATATAAACTACTCAAAAAAAAAAAAACAAAGAACAAAGAAGAAAGATAACAAATGACTCACTCAAAAGATGGAGCAAAGAGACTTCACAATTGAGGAATTAGAGATGGCTGAGAAACATTTTAGAAAGTGTTCAACATCACTAATAATTAAGGAAATGCAAATTAAAACCATTTTAAGATACCACCTCACTCCAATAAGGCTGGCTAGGATCAAGAAAACAAATGATACCAAATGGAGAGGTTGTGGGGAAAGGGGAACACTCATCCACTGCTGGTGGGAATGTAAACTTGTACAACCGCTGGGGAAAGCAGTGTGGAGAACCCTTAAAAGACTCAAAATGAGCCTACCACCTGACCCAGCCATACCACTCCTGGGTATATACCCACAAGACTCAACCTACCACAGATACATGCACAGCCATGTTTATTGCAGCTCTCTTCACAATAGCGAAGAGCTGGAACCAACCCAAGTACCCCTCAACTGACGAGTGGATAGAGAAAATGTGGTACATCTACACAATGGAGTTCTATGCAGTGGTAAAGAAAGATGACATCATGTAATTTGCAGGTAAATGGATGGAACTAGAAGATACTATGTTAAGTAACATAGTCCCAGGAAAACAAATGATGAATGGTATCCCTCGTCTGTGGATGCCTAGCACCAAGTACCTAGTTGTAAGGCAAACTGAGCAATGTTAGTGTTATATTCCTAGTGATCTGAAAACAACTGTGCTTTTATATTATAAATCCCTAGACAGGTTCTAGAATTAACCTACCAATTATTTCATTTATTTTCAAAATAGAAAAATGCAAATCAAGAAATATGATATGGAAATAGCATACAGTTTGTTTTCAGATGACATAATTTTAGTATAGGTGCGATGTATCAGGCTGGTGTAACTTAGCCTTTCTGGGTGCTAAAGGACCATACTTAACGCCCATACTAATTTGGCCAAGGGACCTAAGGGATAACTTTATTCCTTGCCCTCTACCTCCTAAGTGCTGGGATTAAAGGTGTGCACCAATATACCTGGCCTTATTTATCATTTTTGGAAAGAATTTATTTTTAATTATGTGAATGTGTGTCTCTGTGTACCTGAGTGCAGGTGCCTGAAAAGGTCAGAAAAGAAGCATATGACCCTGGTGGTTGTGAGCTGCCTGATGTGAGTGCTGGGACACAGCTGAGGTGTTCTGCAAGAGTAGTATGAGATCTGAACCTCGAGCTCTCTCTTTAGCCTCCTTGTTTAGAATTTTTGCACCTATGTTTATAAGGGGGCACTGATTTGTACTTTTATTTTCTTGCCTCATTTGTAATTGGATAATGTTAGTTTCCCTGTAGCCCCAGCTGTCCTGAAACTCACTCTGTAGACCAGGCTGGCCTTGAACTCACAAAGATCCACCCGCCTCTGCCTCCTGAGTGCTAGGATTAAAGGCATGAGCCACCGTGCCTGGCCAATTTCTTTACTAGACACAATGCTCTTCGAATTCTCTATTTTGTCCTAAGTGAGTCTGGCAGTATGAGTTTAAGTGGTATTTGTTCATTTCATCTATAATGTTATATTTACTAGCATAAGTTTGTTAACAGTATCCCTTAAATATGTACTAGCATCCATATGTTAGCAAATTAAAATTTATGTTATTGATATTACAGTGCAGTAATATATTGCTACAGCTTTCCTCCCTCCCCTTCCTTCCTTATTTTAATAAAATATTTTATTTTATTTTGTATGAGTGTATATCCTGCATGTTGTATGTAAGTGAACCTGTCTTGTACAATGCCCAAAGAAGTCAGAAGAGAGCATCAGATCCCCTGGAACTGGAGTTACAATAGTTGCCATGTGGGTGCTGGGAAATGAATCCCGGTCCTCTCCAAGAGCAGCCAGTGCTCTTAACTGCTGAGGGATCTTTCCAGGCCCTCTCCCTTATTTTTTTGAGATAGGGTTTCCTTAGATAGCTAAGGCTGGCTTTGAACTCAGTTTAGGCTAGCCTTGAACTTGCAATCCTCTTGCTTCAATCTCCTGAGTGCTGGGGTTACAGGCATGGGCCACTATACCTGTCACTCTTCTCATTCTTGATACTATTAGTATAATCATACTAATTTTAATTTTTTTTTCTTTTCAGTCTTCCTAGATGTTTATCAGTTATATGGATCCTAAATAAACTGCTTGTAGAGTCAGAGTTTTTCTACTGAAATCTGATCTCTATTCCACTAATTTCCATTGCTGTTTATTTTTTCTTTCATGTGCTTACTCTGGATTTTACTCCTTCCTATCTCCTCATTTTAACTGTCAGCTGAGGTGGCAGGCCCGAGAATGCCTTATTCCCTAACACAGGCAAGTGGTCAATGTAGGACTGTCCTCCTATGTGTTACTTTAGTTGCATTCCATATATTCTGATGTTTTCATTTTCAATTAGTTGAAAACTTCTAAACTTCTCTTCAAATATAAGCTATTTACAAGAGTGTACAGTCGTGCCTTATCTTCAGGGATAAGTCTGACAACCCTCAATGGATAACCAAAACTGCAGATAGTACTAAACCTCATACATATATACCTAAGTTTTCCCTATAGTACACATGTATGTTTAAGTTTAGCCTATCAATTAGGCATAACCAACATTAACAATAAGCAATGAAGTAGACTATATATCACAATATAGTGTGATAAGTTAAAGTTAATTAAAACTTATATAGTAATTTCTGCAATTTTGGTTTGAGATAGGACCTCCCTCTGTAGCCTAAGCTGGTCTCGAACTTGTGATTCTCCTGTCTCAGCCTTCCCAGTGCTGGGATCACAGATGTGCCACCATGCTCAGCTTTATTTCTACAGTTTTCCATTTATTAATTTAAGGCTGGAGAATGAACTGAATGTAAGAAAAGCAGCTTAACACATGTAGTTCTCAAGTATTTGGAAAATTTCTCAGTATCTTCGTTATCAATTTACTTCACTGTGATCAGAGACCATACTTTATATGACTTGAATTCTTTTATTTTTTTTAATTTTTTAAAATTTATTTTCATATGTGTATGAATGTATTGTCTGCATGTAGGTTGGTGCACCCGTGTCGTGCAATGCCGCAGAGGTCAGAAGAGGGTGTTGGATTCCCCTGGAACTGGAGTTAAAGACGGTTTTCAGCCGCCATATGGGTGCTGGGGATAGAACCCGGGTCCTCTGCAAGAGCAGTCGGAGCTCTTAACCGCTAGGCTATCTTTCCAGCCCCATGACTTGAATTCTTTTACAGTCACCGAGACATGCTTTAGTGCCTAAAACATGGTCTCAGTAAATGTTACTTGTCTGTTTGAACAGAAAGTTTAGCCTGCTGTCATTATGTGGAAAGTTCTAAGAAGTGACAATGGAGAGAAGCGGGGTGACCATACTGTTTGGGTCTACCTGGTCTTTACTGAGGCTATGAGCACTAGGGCTATCCACTGTTGAAATCTCTACCGAGAATTAAGCGTCTGTTTTTTTCTTCTATGTGCTTACATTCTTTTTACTCCATTTGTGTTTTACATTTAAGAAAGGTTCCTCAAATATTTTTATTTTTTGTGTCATGGGTATATTGCTTGAATGTGTGTAAGTGTACCTGTGTTATGCAGTGTCCACAGAGGTCGAAGAGGGAGTTATAGCCCCTGGAACTGGAACTACGGAATCAAAGCCAGGTCTTCAGCAAGAGCAATCAGTGCTCTTAACTGCTGAGCCATCTCCCTTGCCCCTGGATCTTGCTTTTCTATCTGAGTTAACAACTGGCTTTTAATTTGTTTCTTAGACCCTCCATGTTGATAATATGGCTAGGTTCAAATTTGCTATCTTGTTTTTCTATCTGTTCTCATTCTTTCCTTTCTCTTTTAAGAAATGTTTGAATTGAGTATTTCTTCTTGATTCAAGTTTGCTTTTGCTGTAGGTTTTTGGTGGGAATATTCTGTTGCGTTATTAGTGATGCATAGCTTATAATACATTTTTTTTACTGTGTCTCCTGGGCTTGCTTGAAACTCTTATATAGACAAGGCTAGCCCCAAACTCAGAGATTTGCCTGCTCCTGGAATTAAAGGTGTGCACCACCACAAGTAGCCTAGAATACATGCTTAGCATCATAGTCTATCTTCAAGTTCTGTTATACTACTTCATGTACAGCTTAAGAGCCTTAAACAATGTATTTCTGATCTCCCAGCCTTATGTGTATTGACATATATTTTATTTTTATAGAAACGTTTTTGCTAAAAAAAAAATTAATGTCTATCCTGTTATCAATCTTAGTAATTTGCTTTGCCTTTTTATTTTAAAATTTGTATGTGTGTGCACGTGCACATGTGTGTACCAGAGGAGGTATTAGATTCCCTGGAGCTGAAATTAAAGGCAGTTAGTTGTGAGCTACCATACAAGAATGCTGGGACCCAGACTCAGGTCCTCTGGAAGAGCAAGTTGTGCTTAGCTGCGGAGCATCTTCCCAGTCCCCTTTTTTGAGTTTTAATTACAATCATTATAGGTTTCATTTCTAGTTTAATTTGGGTTATCATCTACTTTTTTCCATGTAATACAATCCTTGCTCAAATTGTCTGAACATATGACCTCTGTGTGTGTCCATGCATGTGTGTATGTGGAGGTTAGAAGACAAGATGGGTTGTTGGCTCTTGCCCCCCCTTGTTTGAGACCAGGTCTCCTGCTGTCTGACAGGTTTCCGCAACTCGGAGAGAGAAAGAGCCTAGATCAAACCAAATTAAAGTCCAACAGAGCAGAGGCAGGCTTTTTTTTTTTTTTTTTTTTTTTTTTT
>VZQC01014125.1:1873845-1935272 GCA_009823505.1 Rhizomys pruinosus | reverse complement strand
TTTTTTTTTCTTTTTTGGTCTTTTCGAGACAGGGTCTCCCTGTAGCCCCAGCTGTGCTGGAACTCGCTCTGTAGACCAGGCTGACCTTGAACTCACGAAGATCCACCTGCCTCTGCCTCCCTAGTGCTAGGAGTAAAGGCTTGCACCACCAAGCCCGGCTTAGAATGCATTTTTAAATCTGTGTTGCTTCTGAGGGTCAGTTTCAATGGGCTAATTTCCTTTCCCATCAGTTTAAGTTGCAGTTTCTTGCTGTTTTGGGTAGATTCCAGACACTGTGGAGTGCTATTTTTGCTATCATCTTTTTCCTCCTCTTTTAAAAAAATTATTTTTGTTTGTTATGTGTATGGCTGTTTTGCCTGCATTTATATAAGTGCACCCTTGTCATTCAATGCCTCCATTTATATAAGTGCACCCTTGTCATTCAATGCCTGCAGAGGCCAAAAGAGGCTGTTGGATCCCCTGGAATTTAGAGTTATGGATGGTTGTTAGCTGCCATGTGAGTGCTGGGAACTGAACTCAGGTCCTTTGCAAGAGCAGACAGTGTTCTTAACCACTGAGCCATTTCTCCAGCCCCTCCTCCTTCTCTTTTATCTTCTTTTAAATATTATATTTTGAGACAGGTCTCCCTAAGTTGTTCAGGCTGGCCCTTGAACTTGTGGTCTTTCTATTTCAGCCTCTGAATTAATTTCCTCTATGCTCTTACATTCTTTTGACCTATTTGTAGAATAGGCTGGGGTTATATGCCTGTGACACCAGGCCTGGCAAGTCTTAACCAATGATTTTGAATAATTATTTCTTTCCCCTGTCTGGCTGTTAGCAACAGGCACTATTCCCACTGTCACAGTTCCAGGCATGTTCTCTCTAATCATTCAGTTGTACTTGTTGTTGTTTTGTTTGTTTGTTTTTCAGTGCTAGGACTGGAACCCAGGGCTTCATGCTAACCTGTGATCTGCCATGAAACTCTGCCCCAGCTCTCTCTAGTCCTTGACCTGGGTTTGTTCCCCGGCTTTAGGCAGTCTCCTCACACGCATGCGCTCCTCCGTCCTCAGCTGAATTCTCAGGTGAGAGCCCTTCATCCAGATTTATGTCTTGGGTGTTTCTAACACCTTAGTTTAGGTATCTTCACTTCCACAGCTCCACCACACAGAGAGAATACAGGAGCTGCTTTGGTCCTCACTCTCCACTGCGGCTGAAAACTCTCATGGCGATAATGATAGGCAGATACCACCATGCCTTGCTATTGTCACATTAAACGGTAGGTGCATTTTAATTGCAAATATCCACATGCTTACTGATGATAATTGTTACTTTTTCTGGAACTGCCTATTATTAATGTCCTTTGACTTTGTAGAACATGCCTTTGTCATTCTGCACTCCATGGGCTCCTGTAATTGAGAGCGGGAGTAATAAAACAGCTAGCAACAATGAAAGCTTTCTTAACACTCAGTGACCAAATCTTTTTCTGAATCAAACACATAATGAGTCTGAGGTGTTTCTGGCAGTACTTGTCTCTGTTACACTCTCTGACTTCACAGCAGCCCAGATTCTGAACACATGAACTCTGCACTATGCATAGTGTCATACCATGTGATGCTAATGAACGCTGCCTGAAACATCTTGATTCAGAATCTATGCCACCATATGTTACTAACTGCAGTGTTTTTACAGAATACATAGGATTTTCTTCTCTTATAAGACACACAGTGGTGGATGTGGTGGTGCTCACCTTTAATCCCAGCCAGCACTCCAGATGCAGGGGCAGGTGGATTACTGTGAGTTTAAGGCCAGCCTGGTCTACATAGTGAGTTCCAGGCCAACAGAGGCTAAAGGGAGACCCTGTCTCAAAAATAAAAAATAAAACCAGGCGTGGTGGCACACGCCTTTAATCCCAGCACTCGGGAGGCTGAGGCAGGTGGATCTCTGTGAGTTCAAGGCCAGCCTGGCCTACAAAGTGAGTTCCAGGCCAGCTGGGGCTACAGGGAAACTCTGTCTCAAAAATACCAATAAAAAATAAATAAACAAATAAACAAACAAACAAATAGGAGGCTGGAGAGATGGCTCAGCAGTTAAGATCACCGACTGCTCTTGCAGAGGACCCAGCACCCACACGACAGCTAAGAACCGTCTTTAACTCCAGTTCCAGGGAAATCTGACACCCTCTTCTGACCTCCGTGGCATTGTACGACATGGGTGCGCACACATGCAAACAGTACATTCATACACATAAAAAAAATAAATGAATTAATAAATAAAATAAACACAATGATTTAATCAGTGAAAACAAAGACTTCATTTTTCCTACTATCATTCTTCTATAAGTATCAAATAGGCATTCTTTGAATTGTATTGTGTTAGAATGGTTTGAAAAATTGTTGCTTGAGGGGCTGGAGAGATGGCCTAGCGGTTAAGAGCGCCGACCGCTCTTACAGAGGACCCGGGTTCGATCCCCAGCACCCACATGGCGGCCGAGAACCGTCTGAAACTCCAATTCCAGGAGAACTCCAGTTCCAGGGGAATCTGACACCCTCTTCTGACCTCCGCGGCATTGCACGACACGGGTGCACAGACCTGCATGCAGACAGTACATTCATACACATACGGAAATAAATATAATTAATAAAAAAAAAATTAAAAAAAAATTGTTGCTTGAGTTGATGACCAAGTTTCATAAATCATCATCAAATGAATTTTAGCTCAGAATTAGGATGAATTTCCAACTATTTCTGAAATGTCCCTAAACATAATTCTATCATTTTGTGCTATACACTATTCAAAACAGTGCTCTCAGAACTGATGATTACAAAATCAAAATGCTGATCAACTCTGAAAAACATTGAGGATGTTCTATGTTCAGCCAAAATATAATTCTTTATGTAAAGGTAAACAAGCATATCCCTCTCATTAGTATGCAAATTTAATAAATAGTAAAATTACATGTGTACTTTAGAATTGTTAAAAAATCTTTGATTTTAGCCGGGCGTGGTGGCGCACGCCTTTAATCCTAGCACTCGGGAGGCAGAGGCAGGCGGATCTTTGTGAGTTCAAGGCCAGCCTGGTCTACAGAGTGAGCTTCAAGGCCAGCCTGGTCTACAGACTGAGTTCCAGGACAGCTGGGGCTACAGGGAGACCCTGTCTGGAAAAGACCAAACAAACAAACAACAAACAAACAAATCTTTGATTTATTATTGATAAATGTTTTATAACTTATTTTACATATCTATATATACTTTGTGTAGTCTAAAAATTACTCAAGTTGAAAAGGGTCTCAGGTGGCGGAAGCTGAGGCAGCCCTGCCTGTGACCCACAGCCCAGCCCAGCTATGCATGCTACATGCAGGTCACGTCATCCTCAGAGCACTGGAAGGGAAGCTGCCTCACCTTCCCATGCAGACCCTGGAGTTCTGAGGAAGAGGAAATGCCTGCAGCCCCATAGCTGCTTCTGACTGGAGAGTTCAGACAGGACTGTTCGTCCACTTGGAGCCTCAGTTCCCTAGTCCTCTTCTGCCCTAGCCTTCCAGCCCTGTGCAACCCCCATACACAGGAAATGAGAGAGGAAACAAAGCTCCTGGTCACATGAGCGAAGCCAGCGATGAAGTAACCTGCCTCCCCGGGTTACTCTTTTGCGTCTGTCTTGGCTCATGTGGCTGTTTATGCCTAATTGTGTCTTCTTCCTTGAAATCCTCCATCAGAGGTTAGTTCCTTCTTCAGGTCCCCCTTGGTATTCCTGCCCTCCCTGGAACCAGTTATTCCACTGCCCTGTCATCATTCACTCTAGTTTGTTCATGCCTCTGCTCTGACAGGCTTCTCAAATTCTGCCATGTCCCCATCTGGAACCCTAGCACCTTACCTGATTGCTGTAGCACCAACGGCTGGGCACACTGCTCAGAAATGGCACACACTGAATGAAATCCACGGGTGGATTGAAACCCAGACCCAGACAGAGCATTGCCATGGACTCAGGACCCTACTTCCAGGGTCACTACCCACTTCCAGTGGGGAAAAAGAAATGGAAAACAACCAGTGCGTGTTCTTTTTCAGGGCATAGTCCAGAGTCTAAAATGCAAGGCTCCCAGCAAGAAAATTGCAACCCTAAAAAACACCTTACTGATTTATGGGCTTTGCATAGCTTTTTAAAAAAATTACTTTTGTTTTATGTGTGTGAGCGTTTGTCTGCGTGTATGTAACTGTACTCCTGTCATGCAGTGCCCATGGAGGTCAGAAGGTATCAGATCCCCAGAACTGGACTGACAGATGGATGGTTGTTAGCCGCCATGTGGATACTGGGAAATGAACCCAAGTCTTCTGAAGAGCGGTCAGTGCTCTTAAAGGCTGAGCCATCCCTCCAGCCCTTTGCATAAGTTTTTAACAGCGGGGAGGAGTTGGCCTGATCACATATCCCCTTAGTCATTAAACACTTTGCTTCTGGTTGTTGAATTATTTTGAACAAATTACCATATTCATCCATGTAACTCACTCTCTGTACTTTCCACCTTATTTGATGAACAGTGTTTCAAGACACACGCTATTCTCAGTCTCCATGATCCTGAAGACCACACGCTATTCTCAGTCTTCATGATCCTATCACCATCTTTGCTCACTCTGGATCCCCAGAGAGTCTTAGGTTTGGAACTACGAGGAAGAAAGGTTACGGTAATAGCCAGTGGCCTATAGTCAAACGTCCTCCGACTTTTCCATTCCGTTCTGCAAAGCCAATTTCTCTTACTCACTGAGCAAAGAGAAGTTTTAATTTATTTTCTCCTTTATCCCCACACTTTGTCCATGGAAGAACATGGGCCCTAAGGAAACTCTCAGGGCTAGCTAACACGTGAGGGGAGGAGGATGGGGTAAAGATGTCCCAGATGGCTGATACTGAGGACACTTTTGCTTCAGTCTCATTTATGTCAGGCTGGAATGTGGGCACAGAGAAGGGCTGCTGGCAAAGCCAACCTGTCATCGACTGCTGAGGCAAGCTTGTAGCCAGCTCAGACTAGGCAAGCAGGCTGTACAAAGGGTTCTCACACATAGCACCTTTAGAATGAGGATCAATTCAGCCAGTGGGATGACACAGGATTGTACTCTCAGCACTCAGCAGGCTGAGGCAGCAGGATCATGAGTTTGAAGCAGACAAAGGAAAAACAGTTGGGGCTGGAGATAATGTCAGTGGGATGGAAAGCACCTGCCTCCCTTGAGTTCTATCCCTGCATCACAAAAAAGAGGAGGAGAAGGAGTAAGAGAACTGCCACAGCTGGGCGTGGTGGCGCATGCCTTTAATCCCAGCACTTGGGAGGCAGAGGCAAGCAGATCTCTGTGAGTTCAAGGCCAGCCGGGTTTACATTAGTGAGCTCCAGGCCAGCTGGGACTAAAGGGAGGCCCTGTCTCAAAAAGACACACAAAAAAAGAGAACTGGGGCAATTCTGAAGCACAATAAAAGACGCCAATTCCTGCTTTTCCTCCTGGTGACTAACTTTTTAACCAGCCCCTTTCTTACCTTTCAGCTTGAGTCCCTTCCTTCCATGCCCCGTCCTAGGGCCTTTGATATGCTCCATTCTTTCGTTTTACTTGCTGAGCTTTTTGGTTCTCTTGGTGCTAATCTGTGCCAGTTCAGCTGAAAAATCACTTCCCGAGAAGCTTTTCTGACCATTCTTCATTCTCTCATTCTTTACACAAGCAACAGTCTCTTGACTGGCCCACCCCCCATCCTGCCACTGGGCAGAAAGCTTCTAACGGACTCTTGGAACTCCTAGCACTCCCAACTTCTGCCCTGCTCAGCACATCTTCTGGCACCTGAGGCTGGCACTGTGTGTTGCTGGCACTGTGGCTGCATCAGAGATCGTAAGAAAGGTTTCTGTGAAGCCCAGGTAATTCAAGACAATCAGCTAAAAAGCCATTTTCCAAGCATCAACAAAGTTCTTGTAATGTTTCTATTAGCTCCTCAAACACAGCAAGTAAATCTTTGGAAAAGCATGGGACAGAGACATGAAAGCTTATTAAGTATTTTAGAGTTTCTTTTTCTTTTCTTTTTTTTTTGTCTTTTCGAGACAGGGTCTCCCTATAGCCCCAGCTGTCCTGGAACTCACTCTGTAGACCAGGCTGGCCTTGAACTCACAAACATCCACCTGCCTCTGCCTCCCAATTGCTAGGATTAAAGGCGTGCGCCACCATGCCCGGCCCTAGAGTTTCTTATTCTAAGGTGGTTTTATTCCTTCTGGATCCTATCATTATCTTATTTTCAAGAAAACAATCACTTCTTGATTCTATGTGACCATTTGAGTTCTCATGAATGATTCTAAATTCCTTCATTTCCAAGCAACACATTCAGTACTTGAAATGGTTTCAAAGCATGGGGGAAATCCCTGAAGACTGCAGCTGATAATTCTTTAATCAAGAAAAGACTTCAAATGCTGATCACCAGAAAACTCAGTTTATAGGAAAGAAAGGGGAAGTGTGGACACATTGCACAACACCCCAAACAGTTCAAGGCTTGACAAAGACTGCCTTGTTCACGCTGACACTCCATCAAGATCCTGGTGACATCATAAACTGTTGGAGCAAAATGATGTTTTATTGTCTATGGGTCTTTCAAGGACCAAGGTAATGTAAGATTCCTTTCTTTGGAGATTATGTAGGAAAAATGAAGCATCAAACAATTTGGGCATTATTTTTTGAACTTCTACAGAGATTCTGGGTTTTATTTTCACTTTTTCTTTTTTGGTCTTTTTTGATACAGGGTCTCCCTGTAACCCCAGCTGTCCTGGAACTCACTATGTAGACCAGGCTGGCTTTGAACTCACAGAGATCCACCTGTCTCTGCCTCCAAAGTGCTGGAATTAAAGGCATGCACCACCAAGCCTGGCATTCATCTTTTTTTTTTTTTGGTCTTTTTTCATACAGGATCTCCCTGTAGCCCCAGCTGTCCTGGAACTCACTATGTAGACCAGGCTGGCTTTGAACTCACAGAGATCCACCTGTCTCTGCCTCCAAAGTGCTGGAATTAAAGGCATGCACCACCAAGCCTGGCATTCATCTTTTTTTTTTTTTGGTCTTTTTTCATACAGGATCTCCCTGTAGCCCCAGCTGTCCTGGAACTCACTCTGTAGACCAAGCTGGCCTTGAACTCACAAAGATCCGCCTGCCTCTGCCCCCCAAGTGCTAGGATTAAAGGTGTGTGCCATCACACCTGGCTTCATCTTTTGTTTTTTTGATGCAGGGCGTTGCTATAGACACCTGGCTGTCTTAAAAATTGCAGAAATTCTCTGCCTTGGCTTCCTATGAGATGAGGTATCAGATATGTGATACCACACCTGGCTCTGGGTATTACTTTTTTATTTCTATTTTTTTGTGTGTGAATACAGGTACACATTTGTGTAAGGGTAAATGTGTCGAGGCCAGAGGACAATTTGGGTGTCATTTTTCATCTTTTTTTCTCTCTTTCCTTTTTTTTTTTTTTTGATGTTTTTGAGACGGTCTCCTTACAGCCCCACCTGGCCTAGAACTTGCTCTGTAGACCAGGCTGGCCTTGAACTCACAGACATCCTCCTGCCTCTGCCTCTGCCTCCTGAGTGCTGGCATTAAGAGTGTGCGCTGCCATGCTTGGCTCACCTTTCTTTTTTTTTTTAATTTTTTTAATTTAATTTTATTTATTTCTGTATGTGTATGAATGTACTGTCTGCATGCAGGTTTGTGCACCCGTGTCGTGCAGTGCCGCGGAGGTCAGAAGAGGGTCTCGGATTCCCCTGGAACTGGAGTTCTCCTGGAATTGGAGGTTCAGACGGTTTTAGGCCGCCATGTGGGTGCTGGGGATTGAACCCTGGTCCTCTGCAAGAGCAGTCGGCGCCCTTAACTGCTAGGCCATCTCTCCAGCCCCTCACTTTCTTTTTTAAACAGCGTCTCACAGTGAACTTCTGCTCAAAACAGTCAACTTCCCCATGGAAAATACTGAGAAAGACTAAGAGATGAAAAGCAAGGAAAAAAAAAAAAAAACAGGGTCTCATACTGGTCTGGAGCTCACCAAGGAGGTGAGGCAGGCTGGCCAGCAAGCCTGAAAGATCACCCATTTCCACCTACTCAGCACTGGGATTACAATCACATACCACCATGTCTGATGTTTTTACATGGTGCTGGGGATCAAACTCTGGACCTGGTGCTTGCAAGGCAAGTACTTTACTGACTATCTCCCAGCTCTGGCTCTGGGTTTTAAGTGAAACAAACAAGTAGACTAAAGGGACTCTTTCTCTGGTGTCTGATCCTATCTAGAACCAGGGAAAGTACTTGCCTGCATGGCTGGCATTATGGGTAGAAGAAATAACTCCCTACTTCTGCTGCAGGTGGTGGGAGCCGTGTGTGTGTGTGTGTGTGTGTGTGTGTGTGTGTGTATATATATATATATATATATATATATATATATATATACACAAAAGCCTGCATGGCATTCCCAGAAGACATCTCCCTCCAGTTATACAAAGATAGCAAGAAAGCAGTAAGCAGGGTAGTGTGACTTTGACCCCTAATTTATTAGACAGAATCAATTCAGTTTCAATTGCAAGAGTTAAACTCACATGTTAAAAGAGATCACCAGCTGGGCGTGGTGGTGCATGCTTTTAATCCCAGCACTCTGGAGGCAGAGGCAGGCGGATCTCTGAGTTCAAGGCCAAACTGGTCTATAGAGTGATTTCCAGGACAGCTGGGGCTACAGAGAGACCCTGTCTCAAAAAAAAAAAAAAAAAAAAAGAGAGAGAGAGAGAGAGAGAGAGATCACCATTAGCAATGGGTTTCCTCATATGGCCTGTAAGTATCCATCAATAAACCATATTCTTTATTACGTTTTATTACAAGTGATTACACATAAGGCATTGCATAAACATGCCTGGTTAATGGTTACATGCACTCTAGCAGTGGTTATGTTGCAGATATTGAGTGCTTCAATAAATGAGCAGGAAATAAAATGAGAGCTGTGGTAGGCTGCAGTCCCAGAGCCAGCTCAAGCTTTAGCTGACACGTGCTCTAGAGGAGGGCACTGGCAAAGAGAGGTAAACCTGGAGAAGAGATCCTTACAGGGATATGCTAGTGAGGAGCTTAGAGCCTTCTATAGCTGTGAACAGCAGAAAACTACGAAATTGGCTTTTATTTTAAAAACAGTACTGAATATCCAAAACACATAGGTACATTTCTAAACTGCACCTAACGACAATTGCTCTTATTTAATATGAACTGGTCCCATGTCAGGTGCCGTTCCAAATATCAGCTACATGTTATTTCTTTTAAATCCCTATTATGATCCTATAATGTTCCAATTCTCATTCCACTAGTGAAAAGACTGAGGAGCGAAAAAGCTTACATAATCCCTGAACCTCATAGCTGGTGGGTGGAAAAGGAACTCCCTCAGTCTGACTCTAGTCTGAGTGAGTCTGAGTGATGCATTGTCTCTACTTGATATTTGGGGCTATCTCCCAAGTGCTCTACAGGACCTACCAAAATGTTTCGAGTATTTTTCTGCTATTTCACCCTACTAATTACACAACTGATTAGTTTCCCAACAGAAAGATACCATCTATTGTTTCTGTTTAATCATACCAGAGTCATACCAGTGTTTAAATTCACAGTAGAAATGAAAACAAAATTGGCTTCCAGCCTACATGTTTTATGACCTTTCAGAGGTTCTCACAGACCTTCCACATTTCCTTCTTAAAGCCTTGCAGCCGCAGATGAGTGCTTCTTGTTTTGACAGTCCAATCTTATTAGATCATGTTTTAGCACAATGCGGGCCTTGCTCAATACTCTGAAATTTCAGACCTACCAAAGCTATGAACAACTTTTCAATTGAGAAGTCCACGACCTCCTGTGAAACTGGAGTCATGGGAATTGGAAGAAATGAACAAACCCTGCTATGGAGGACAGTGGAAAGACTTTTGATCCAAAGCTGCCAAAGAATCTACAGTTTCTGAAAGCTGATGATACTTCCTCACGGTCACAACTATAGGGCATAGCTCTTCTATGAACTCTGTGTTCTGGCCTTCTGTCAACCATGTTCAGATGTCTCTCAAGGGCTAGGCAGGTGGCAAGAGAATAAAGAAGTGGTAGGAAAGGGAAGAACTTAAATTGGGTAGATTTCTCCAACTGAGGCAAGGTAGCCTGATGGAACCTAGGGAGAGGGCCTGGCTATGTAGCTGGTGGTGTGTGTAATGGGTGGGGGCAAATGGCTTCTGATACAAGTGATTTGTAAAGACTTGTTCACATTACCTTTGTACCGTGTGGCCTCATGACTCAGTTTTTAAGCCTGTGGAAGCGAAACAGGTATCTCATTTCCTCTCTGCAGTGCCACACCCCCTTCTCTAGATACAGCCTATAACCGAAGATCTATCAGCAGCAAAAGTAGATGACTAGGACGCAGGGTCGAACTTTGGGGTGCTGTTTAGCCTGTATTGCTGGTAGGAACCTGAGCAGCATAAAATGCTACCACAAAAAGGTCAAAGGGAAAACAGCTTCTATGACACAGAAATACCACCAGGTAAGGATCATTTTCAATCATGTGACTATAAAACAACTGACACAAAGACTGCTTTATTTAGAATTTTCACCTTAAATTCAGAGCAAAGACCTGAGAGTCGGTATTCAGAACCTTGTAGATTAGGTTGGCTGGAGTGCATGCTGAGAAGAATATTTGCTTTTCACTTGGGATTATATTGTAGTGGAAATGGCACAGGGTTTTGCAGAACACTGATAAATGCTCTTGCCTCTAGGCTAGGAAATGAGAAATGAGCTAGGCAGAAGCTGTGATGGGGTGAAGCGGCCCAGAGGAGACCTCTACCTCATTCAGCAGACAGCTTCTACATGGCCAGCCCCTGCGTTCTGAGAAATGGGACTCAAGAAAAATGCTGGAAATGCTGATTTTTATGTGACATCTTCCAGTTAATATATGTTGCAATTAAATGATATATGTAGCTGCTCCTCCGTGGGCTGACACATCTGTGGGTGGACCTAGCTCACAGACTGCTGGTGTTTAACTCTTAACCCTTATACCACTGACCAGAAACAAGTGCTAGCATGACTTCCGTGAAGTCACCGACATTGCTGCTTGGGTGAGGGACTTCTTCCACTAACAATATAAGCTTGTAACTGTTAAAAGAAGTAGTTAGGGAGATGTTAGTGAGGGAGATGAGGTGTTCAGTAGCTTCATCCTGTGCTGTACCCACCTGCTCTGAGCTCACTGACCACTTGTTTAAAACTGTAGTTTGTTCTTCACTGCCACTGGTGCCAAGTGAGCCCAAGAGACAAGTCACCAGGGGCAACACAACTCAATAGGTCTGCAGGAAAGTTCAGCTAGACAGAAAAGATCAGATTCCTCTGATGATCTGACACATATTATAAAACAGAGACAAGGACAGCTGGCTGCTTGCCTCTCCATCGTCTTTATCACCCATCAGGTATTCCACCATAACCATGCTTTCAAGCCTCTCCCCAGACTAGCAGACTATTAAAAAATATTTTATTTTTAATTATGTGTATATGTGTACATTAAGTGCAAGTGCTGGCAGAGGCCAGAGAGAGTTGGATCTCCTGGAACTGGAGTTGGGCTTGGGAACAGAACTCTAGAAGAGCAAAGTGCTCCTAACTGCTGAGCCATTTCTCCAGTATCTCAGACTGGCAGATTCTAAACAGGCCATACTGCATGTGACTGGAAGGAAAGGGTCTTCTAAGTCTATGCTTTGTGATTTTGTGACAAAGTCTTGCTGCATAGCTCAAGTTGGCCTGGAGCTCGAAATCTTCCTGCTTTTGCCTCCTGGGTGCTGGGATTATGGGTGTATGTCATCATACCATGCTTGACAGCTTCCATGTAAAAAAGGTCTTTGACTCTGGCTTGAAAATGACTGTATCATTAGTTCTACTACAGACTAGGTAGCAACAGCATTAAAGGAGAAGAGGAATTAAGTGGGAGACTCTTCTCTCTACATTAAGTGAGAGCTGGCCTAGAAGGAAATGGGTCCTTACCAACACTGGCCCCCATCTGGGCATGTCTTACTCACTGGCATGAAACAGTAAGCCTTCATGAAGCTGCTTACCCGTGTAAGCCCAGGTACAGTATTAAATGTCCCACATGTACTCACTCATTCCTCACTTAACTCTTGGGGCTACAGGGACTATCATTAGCCTCACTCGCAGATGTGGTTGAGTATGTTGCCCAGGGTTACCCAATGATTGATGCAACAGGAATTTAAACCTGGATATTCTGATTCTAGGGCCTCTATTCTTTTTTTTTTTTTTTTAAAGATTTATGCTTTTATTTTATTTATGTGCATCTCTGTGTTTGCCTGCATGAGCTTATGTATACCACATGTACGTAGGAGCCTGTAGAAGCTAGAAGAGGGTGTTGGAGTCCCTGGAGCTAGAGTTACAGGTGGTTGTGAGTGCTGGGATTAAAGATGTGTGCCACCACACCTGGCTTAAAGACGGTTCTTAGCTGCCATATGGGTGCTGGAAATCAAACCCGGGTCCTCCGCAAGAGCAGTTGGTGCTCTTAACCACTGAGCCATTTCTCCATCCCGGAAACATTTTTAAATTAATTAATTAATTAATTAATTTGTATGAATGTACTGTCTGCATGTAGGTCTGTGCACCCATGTCGTGCAATGCCGAGGAGATCAGAAGAGGGTGTCGGTTTCCCCTGGAACTGGAGTTCTCCTGGAATTGGAGTTACAGACAGTTCTCAGCCGCCATGTGGGTGCTGGGGATCGAACCCGGGTCCTCTGCAAGAGCAGTCAGTGCTCTTAACCGCTAGGCCATCTCTCCAGCCCCTGGACACATTTCTTATTGAAACACTCGATCCTAATTCCTTGGCTAGACCCTCAGCCTGGTTTTGGACCCTGTAAGAGCACCCTATGATGACACTTGGGGCTAACAATAATTTGCAGTGACTCGTTACAGGTGTTTAATGATGTTTGCACCGACAGATTCCTACTAGTCTATCTTGTTTGTGAAGGCAGGGACTACAGTGACTTAAGACGTCAGTCTTAATAATGACTGATATAGTACACATTTAGTGGTGAGTTGACAAAACATTTATATACTAAAGCACAACACTACAATTTGGTCAGAAAAGATATTATACTGCACATAGGTACATGCATTCCTCAACTCCCAAAACTAGGTGAGCACTCACCTTTCACTTACTTAGGGTCTGTTTCTACTTAACTAAACACCCCTGATCAGTGACCTCATGTACTTCCCACAGCACACACCAACAAAACCCCCATCTTCCTATCACCACAAAACCTTCCCCTAATCTACAGTCTGATTTTCCAGCTATCTTCAGGAAACCTTGGGTCAACATAAAGAACTCCAGCCTAACATTTCCAGAATAAAATTTTCCTTTCAGCTGAGAATGATAGCTATTACCTATAATCCCAGAATTTAGGAGGCTGATGCAGGAGGAAGCTATGAGTCTGAGGCCAGTCTGGACTATGCAGAAAGTTCCAGGCCAGCCTGAACTATAGCATTAGACCCTATCTATTCTTGTTTATAAAGGGGTTTAAAGGGAGGTTTTGCTAGCAAACAAGCCCACATTCAAATCGTAGGGAGACGCTGGCTTGACACATGACTTTGAGTTCCCCTAATCAACATTTATGCAGTGATGAAATGGCAACAATTTTGCTTCTCCCATGGAGCTGTCACAATGACTAAATTACTAGTGTATTAAATTCCTTAGCTCAACCCCAGGCATATACTTTCAGCCTCTAATACGATAGTACCTTTATTCTCTGTCCCAATTAACTCAACTTTATCGTTCCACCTGAGCTGGAGAGCTAAAAGCCATCCTTGGCTTCTAGAACTCCACTCTCCCTTAACCAAAAAGTCTCCATATTGGATTTTTAAAACTGCCAAGCCAGAGGCCAGAAAAATGGCTTAACAGGTAAAGGTGCTTGCTACCAAGCCTGACAACCTGAATTCAATTCCCAGGACCCATCGGTGGAAGGAAAGAACCAACGCCTGCAAGATGTCCCCTCATCTCCACGTGTGCCACCTCCATTGCTCTCTCTCACTCAGGCCCTCATCTTTGCTAGCACATTTCCTTACTCCAGGTCTTCCTACACTTTAGCTCGGACATCAAAGGGACACCAAAGTAATCTTTTCTTTTTGTGTATGTCTGTATGTGCATGTGTGTGGAGGCCAGAGGTTGGCCTTGCGTGTCATCTCTTCGTTAACCACTCTACTGTAAACTGGCTGGCCAGCAAGTCCTAGGAATCCTCTTGCCTCAACTTCCCTAGTACTGGGATTAGAGATCCATGTCACCATGCCTGATTTTTTTTTTTTTAACATGGGTGCTAGGGATCAAAGTGAAGGTCTTCATTTTTACATGGCAAGTACTTCGCTGCTTGAGACACCTCTCCAGCCCAAACCATCTTTTCTAAAACCACATTGATCAAGTCATTCCTCCACCTAAAAACTGTCATTGACTTCCACAAGTTCACATTCAACCTATCATACCACTGCTATGATGCTAAATAACTTGTTAGGATCTTTATTATTCATTTAAACATCACAATATCAATGAGGTAAATATAAGTATCTCTGTTTTACAGATTAAAAAAAAATGAAGATAATGATTAGCTACAAATGGAAGCCCAAAAATTACCCTATGGTCTCAATTAGTAAGAGACTGGAATTTAAAAACAGTTTTGACTCTACCCTGTATATTGATCAATATAATAAATTCCTATCTCTTTCAGAAAATAAACTCTAAAAGTCAAAGACTACAACATAAATTTTATATAAGTCAAAACCAAACAGACAAGCTCCTAGCAGGGAGAAACACATTGGGATTTCTTTTAGAAATTTCTTTTGGAAAGAATGTTAGTTCTTTGCTCAAAACAAAAAGTAGGTACATGTCTTAGGACCATGTTATATGGAAATTGTATCTTTTTTTAAAAAATTTTATTTATTTTTTATGTGTATGAATGTACTGTCTGTATGTAGGTTTGTGCACCCATGTCGTGCAATACTGCCGGGTCAGAAGAGGGCATCAGATTCCCCTGGAACTGGAGTTAAGGACAGTTCTCAACCACCATGTGGGTGCTGGGGATCAAACCTAGGTCCTCTGCAAGAGCAGTCAGCGCTCTTAACCGCTAGGCCATCTCTCCAGCCCGGAAATTGTGTCTTTAAATGCTACAGTACACTAGCTGTAATAAAATCTTACACTGGGGGAGCAAAAGGGAGCTGGGTTAACTGAGGGAATAGTCAATAGTAGGCTGATCTCGCATCTCCTGTCCAGGGTAGGGATGAAGATTGGACAAGCCATACCATTTACATTTTTTTCTCTTTGTTTTATTCTTTTTCTGTTGGGTTAGTATAAGTTGATTCTGTATATAGCAACTGAGATCTGTGGCCAAGAATAGGTACATAACACTCTTCTTAATTTTTTTTTTTAATTTTTAAATTTGTATGAGTGTACTGTCTGCATGTAGGTTGGTACATCCATGTTGTGCAATGCTGCAGAGGTCAGAAGAGGGCATCGGATTCCCCTGGAACTGGAGTTAAAGATGGTTCTTAGCCTCCATGTGGGTGCTGGGGATCGAACCCGGGTCCTCTGCAAGAGCAGTCGGCGCTCTTAACCACTAGGCCACCACTCCAGCCCAGTACATAACACTTTTTTGTTTGTTTGGTTTTTTTTTTTTTTTTTTTTTTTTTTCAAGACAGGGTCTCCCTGTAGTCCCAGCTGTCCTGGAACTTGCTCTGTAGACCAGGCTGGCCTTGAACTCACAAAGATCCGCCTGCCTCTGCCTCCCAAGTGCTAGAATTAAAGGCATGCGCCACCCCGCCAGGCTAGCACTCTTAAATATTTATAAATTACCTGCCTCTTTTGCACAGCTAAGTGAAAAGACAGAAACCAGTACTCACCTGTATTTGCACTACTGGCAGACAGCAGTATGCTTTGCAAATTATAGGCAGCTAAATTATAAAACTGATACATCATCTCTCCTTTTTATCTTAGAGCTCTTCAACATTCTTATGTCAAATCAGTTGATAATGAATTAAGATTACTGGGCAGGCCTTTATTTGGTCCTGCAAAATAAGATGATTCTCTGCCACTTTTTCCTTCCTTCTTTTTATTTTATGTATATGAGTGCTTTACCTGCATGTAAGTGCACTTGTGCCTGCAGTGCCTGCAGAGGCCAAAAGAGGGCATCAGATACCCTAGAACTGTTGTTAGCTACCTTGTGGATGCTGGGAACCAAACCCAGGTCTTCTGCAAGAAGAGCCAGTGCTCTTAACTGCTGAGCCAACTGTCCAACCCAAACTGACTTATTTTCATCAAAACTTCTGTCTGTCCAAGTTTACACTGCAACTTAGTCTTGAATAAGCAACTTGACTTTGGTGCTTCCTCTCAGCTCAGAACAACATCTTGCAGAGAAGGAGTCTTGGAGTTCCCACAAGCTGCTGAGTCAAAGCTGAAGTGCAAGTTCAGGGGTGGCAGCAGCTACTCTGAAACCTGCCTTGTTTTCTGTTCTAACATGGTTGGTAACAGGAAACTGAAGTTTCATACTTTAGCCCTTGCTTCTTCTCTGCCCTTTAAAGCACCTGGTAATGCCAGGAATGGCATAGCAGCATATTCAACATCCAAGTGAAATGCAGGTATGGGAAGTAGAGAGTTGTGGCCTGGACATTGCTCTCCTGTTGGTGCTTCAGGAAAAGTATCTGAATGATGAACATTGTAGGCTTAGAGTCTTTGGTCCAGAGTCCTTTGCAAAGACAACAAATTGCTCCCTAGTTCCTGGTACAGTATAAACTAATCTTGGTATATCTGATGGTATGTGCATCCTTATACTCACTAAACTGCAGGTGTGACAACACAAAATCAAAGAGACCTAGGTTTACATACTGCTGCTGCAAGATCGAGACAGCCCTCTCCTCTTGATTGCCTCCTGGGAGACAGGGCAATTCCATTTCTTCTGCTTGTTTGGATTAAGTCAGATAACCTGGGCCAAGAATTTAATATGTGCTTGCTATGTGCTACAAGATATCATTCTCCGAGGTTTCTCCCCACAGTGACACAAAGGTCTAAGTCCTTACAATCATCTGGTAGGGCTTGTGCCATCTGTCTCCTGTGAGCTTTCTGCTCTTATCTCCTTCTCGTCCCCTCACTCTTTCCAAGCAGAGTTTTTGACTCATGTAATGTGCCAGGCTGACTCCCATACCACATCGTGTGTGGACTCTGCATGAACTGATTCTTTAGTTTATTCCTGGTGCTGAGATGCTGTCTGACACACAGCAGGCCAGGCAACAGACATGCAGGAGCAACACACTGGCTTGCATTGGAAACTAGCACCTGAAGAAAATGGAGCTCAGGACTGCAGAAGCCCTTCTGTCTTGCTTTGGCTCCTTCAGAAGGAACTAAGATTGCCTTTCTAACATCTAACAAATTGTTCCTAGTGCAATCCCAGGCGTGAGTTCACGCCATGTCACACTTCACCCCCCAACCTGACAGGGTAGTGATGTACAGAAGGGACTATTGTTAGTCCTTATCTTGGAGAAGAAAGTCAAGCACAGAGAGGTTAGTCTGTCAAAGGGCCTTGAGATGGACATCAGGAGCCACTGGCCAGAATGCCATCAGTTCTGATGACACTGGAGATATGGCTCCCTGCTGGTAGCATGTCCTTTCCAGAAGGTGACATCCGCAGATTCCCCCCCAGCTGCAAGTGCTGGGGTTCTGGCATGTTCCCTACACAATCCTGCCAAGTAGTGATGGAGGTTAGGTGCAAAGACCGATCATTCCAGCAACAAAAAGGCATGACTGAAACATCTTAGCTCTTTGAAGTCGTATTTCACAAACCTAGGTAATCACTCCGAAATGGAAGTGATTCTTCCATTCACTGTTCACCACATTACGAACCTGTTGTCCAGGAGTCACCAGAGCCACCCCTCCTTCAGGAAGCTTTGTAGCTCAGCCCTATCCCCTCCTGGGCCTCCCTAGGCTAGACTGGGGGGCCTTTCTTATCTACTCTCCAAGTGCCTCACATATTCATCCCCCGTAACATTTGCTGAACCTTACTGCCTGCCCCCGTGAACTTGAGTGTGGGGAAAATGTCCTTATGCATCTCAGGGTCTAGCACGAAGTGCTCGGTAATGACTGAATGGATAGTGCCATCCTCCTAAGGCGGCATAGCCTCTCAGATGGTTACTGCCTTGTCACCTCTGATCTGGCTTAGACTGAGATCTAAATGGCAAAGCTCTTAAAGTAAGCCAGTCCCAATAGTTAAGAAGGCCCAAACTGTGTGGTCAGGGTAACAGTGTTCAAACCATATGACTTTTTTTTTTTTGGTCTTTTCGAGACAGGGTCTCCCTGTAGCCCCAGCTGTCCTGGAACTCACCTTGTAGACCAGGCTGGCCTTGAACTCACAAAGATCTGCCTGTCTCTGCCTCCCAAGTGCTAGGATTAAAGACGTGGGCCACCATGCCTGGAGACATTTTCTTAAGAGAATATCTGCTGTAAGCCAGAAGTTCTTCAACCAGTCTCAATGAAATTAATAACCTTAAATTCTCATTCAATAAATGCACTGAAGCAATAATTACATTTTCCTTTTACTTTCTGAAGGCAAAGTACCTCTTCTTCTTTGAGGCAAGGGACTGTATCAACCAGATTATTTAAAACCTCTTGAGCTTCATTGTGTTTAGACCTAAAATGCAAAATATTTGCAGCTGACCCTATATTTTAAAGGTTCACATTCAAGATGGTCCGCTGGGTCTCATCAAAGGAATTCTCATATATAGGGCAAAACACATCCCTTTTGAGTAGCACCAACTATTCATGAAACATGCTCCCTTGAGTATTCACGCAGGTAAGTATTTCAGCAGCAAGGACAGGGAAGTGCAGCTTATACATCTGAGGGTTATAAAGTTGGGCTCTTTACTGTCACCCTATCTCAATCTTGTCCATGCTGAAACCACAGGGTAGTAAAATGAATCAGAAGTTTGGGGTAAGACCCAAACTATGAAAACAAAATGAAACCTACAGATTGGGTATACAATCACGAATAAGATCCTCTGGTCATGTTGAACAGGATTTCATTTACTTCTCTTAAAAGAGATTTATGCTGGGCATGGTGGTACACGCCTTTAATCCTAGCACTTGGGAGGAAGAAGAAGGCGGATCTTTGTGAGTTCAAGACCAGCCTGGTCTACAGAGTGAGTTCTGGGGCTATAGGGAGACCCTGTCTCAAAAAGACCCCCTCCCAAAAAATAAATAAAAAAGATTTATTTATTTCTATGTGTATGTGTGAGTGGGGTATGCACATGTGCCAGGTGCTCATGAAGGGCAGAAGGGGTGTTGGCTCCCCTGGACCTAGAGCCACCAGCAGTTGTGAGCTGCTTGACATAGGTGCTGGGAACAGAACTCTGACTGTACACAAGAAAAGTATATGCTCCTAACTGCTAGGCCCCAGACCGGGGGGGGGGGGATCAGCTTCCTTAATCCTGTCTCAGTTTCCCTATCTGTGAAATGGGCATATTAACAGTCACACCTCAGAGTGCTGTGGTCAGGATGAATGAGCTAACTTACAAAAGTGATTGCAACAGTGTCTGGCATCCAGTCAGCATTATTTCTGCAATTATTTTACTTCAAAGTCTATGCTTATTCATCCACATCAAGGGTTAATATTACAGAGCATACATATTCATATTCTGATACATTGCATAATTGCTTTACTTATTGGAAGCAGCCAACAGATGTTTCCTAATTAAGGTATTCCACTTTGTTTTCACTGTCTCATTCCTGAAGGGCTGGAGTAGAACAAGATCTAATGAACACAAAATTTGCCTAAACTCAGAAAAATCAGTTCTCCCAGGAATGATTTTAGAAGTACCTGAAAATGGAATAGATGCTTGTTCTAGGGGGTATTCTACCAAGCTGATGACTATGTGGAGGCTTTTTATTGAGAAGATTAAAGAATTACCTCTAGCTATTTTTGGTGGCACGTCTTTAATTCCAGCATTCAGGGGGCAGACGTAGGCAGATCAAGGGATAGCCTGGTATACATAGCGGGTTCCACCCCCCCCATCTCCACCCCCAAAAGAGAATTATCTCTGCATATGTCTATGGCAGTGGGAAAGTGGTTGTGAGAAGCTCCACTTGAGAAGGGACTTCACATCACCTATGGAGAAGGACCCTGGGCTTCAGGAGCTCCTTTTTAGCCAAGCATCTTCATAGAAATAGTTGTTAGTTGCAGTGCACTCAGGCACTCAACTGGAAAGCACAGAAGTAGAAGCAAGAGACTGTCAAGTGTGTGTGTGTGTGTGTGTGCGCGTGCACGTGCGCGTCTGTGAGAGATGCTAATTAATTCATTGAATTTTTAGAATTCTCATAGTAAAATAGCCTAGTGATGTGATTATAACAATTGAATTGAGTGACTATGAATAAATGTTTGCAATGAAAAAGAAAATACTCCCTGAAGCTCTAAAAATACGCATCACTTCTACGTGAAATGAGAAACATTGAGTACAAGCAACATTCTTTTTTATTTGAATTTCTTAATAGAAAAGAACAAATAAAACTTCAAACCTGCTTTTGTTCCATAAAAGAACACTTGACCATTTTCTTACAGAAATAAATGGGAGTCTGCTTCCTCTCTGCAGTTATTCCCTCAGTTTTGTGTGAAAGAATATGAGGGAAAGGGAATCTTAGAAGCTTTTTGTAAATATTTCCACAGCAAAACTCAAAAACCACAATGAAAATAAGCCCAGCTACAGCAAAGTCCATCAGTGTGCTTCCTGATCTGGGTGTGCAATCCTTCCCATCTTCTTGGACTTCCTCCTCCCAGTCTTCATAGGATAGGGAAGGAGGGGGCCACAGCATTCACTGAACGTGTCCAGTCCACAGATGAAGTTGGGTATTGGGAATTAAGAGAGCAAACTCTGGATGCAGTAAGCACCAAACTTCATTAACCCTCACTTTGTAGGACAACTATACCTGCTTCAGAGGACTATGGAAAGGATTAAGAAAGACAACGCACGTAAGGTTATTAGAATAGTGCCTATTACTCAGTAAGGTTCAATAAACGGAGCTCGAGTGCTAGTGATTAGTATGGTTTTTATTATTACTTGAGGATAAATAATTAAAAAAATGGGCATCTAAATTATAATTCCTACCAATGCATCAATAAATATTTTTTAGCTCTTCTTTGATGGGTCTGAAGGCACACAGTTCAGTATTCTAGGGTCAATGTGCTTGTTTCACCCAAAATAATATTTTTCTGGGGTCTCCCTCTAGCCCCAGCTCACCTGGAACTCACAATGTAGACCAGGATGGCCTTGAACTCAAAGATCCGCCTTGCCTCTGACTCCCAAGTGCTGGGATTAAAGGTGTGCATCACCACACCCAGCCAAAGTAGTATTTTAATTAACAAGAGAGCTCAATTTTTATTTATTTACTTATTATAATTATTTCTTTTTACCAAGGCTTAATCCAACTTCCTAAGTATATGAAGCTGTTACTTTCCTTTGGGAATAGCAAGATTCACGTTCTTCCAATCGACCAAGTCATTTCTTCCAACCATTTCCCATTTGAGCCACACAAGCCCATATTAAAAATTAAGGAGCAGATAAAGCAAGAGACGGAGGGGAACTATCAACTTCTTTCTCTTTTCCTCCTTTGTCCCTCTTAGACTTTCTGTTCAGTCAGGCCAGATGAAGGCAGGACTTCACTCCCACAGGATGTTGGGTATGACTTTCTATGTGCCAGAGAAGAGAAGTGATCTACTGCAAGGGCTCCGTCTGGGTGAGCCTTCAGAAGGACCCTAAAACCCTTTCTAGAAGCAACAGCCTCTGAATTTGGTTCAGTTTTCTTCTCTCATCAAATGGATGATCTTTTCTCCTCTTATGTATCTCTACCTGATGAAATGAACATGGTGAAACTCAGACACCTTCCAAGCTCCACATTATTTTCTCTCATTATAATGATACCTGTACTAGGAGCTCCTAAAGGTAAAGAGATGGAAGGGAACAGGTATAAAGAACAGCTGAGAGTCAGAGCAAGGGCTGGAAAGGGCAGTGCTTTAACTAGGAACAAAGGCTATGGAGGCAACCACAAGTCAGAGAAAGGTTCTTTCCCCTCCTCTGCAGCCAGAACCTGATGTCATCACAACGTGACATTCAAGAAAGCCCAACTTATTTTAAGTAGTTTCAGGTGACAAATTATTGGCCCAGAGTGAGACACAGAGTGGCAGATCACAGAGGAAAAAAGGTTCACCATGTTGTGAACCACCTCTAATCTTGAATGATAAAACCAGAAGAGACATGCATCTCCATTTTCAAGTGTTTAACGGGTGACATCATACTATGGATTTAACCAAAGTGCTGTCTGGATCATCCAGTAAATGTCACATAATAGCACTTGAGTCGCTCAGATAAAGGCCTAGGAATACTGTGAATTCACATTGCAAAACACATTTCCCAGATGAGTGTGTAATCAGGACTCCAAGTCATGTTACTTTATATTTTTTAAAAAGTATAACCATGAATGACATTTATCTGGAATGGAACTATAGTTTTGTTTTAGAAAGTCAATCTAGTAACATAAGACAATTTCCATATGAAAGTGTAAGACTGAAACTTTTCCCTAGGTTAGTAAAGAAGTACAACATTATCCACCAGGGAAATGCAAGCCAACACGAAGAGACACTTCACACCCACTATGATGGCTACAATAAGAAGACAGGTAATAACAAGTGTCGACGAGGACGTGGAGCAATTGGAACCCTCACACACTGCTGGTAGAAATGTAAAATGGTGCAGTCGCTTTGGGAAACAGCCTGGCAGTTCCTAAAAAGGATAAACATAGAGTTACATATGACCCAGTAATTATACTCCTAGATAAACACTGCAAGAAATGAAAACGAAAACTCAAGTCCACTCATATGCAAATGTTCAAAAGCAGCATTATCCACAACAAGCAACAGAAGGAAACAAGCAAAATAAGCAACTCATAAATGGATGAAGATGATGCACCCATACAGTGGATTAAAAGGCATTAAAAAGAAGTAAGTACTGATACATGCTACAACATGGATGAAACTGGTAAACATCATGCTGAGTAAAAACAACCCAGACAAACAAGACTACATGAGCAGTATTCCAAACAGTAAGTCCACAAGGACAGAAAGTAGATTCCTAGTTAGTAGGGCTGGGGAGCTTGGAAGAAGATGGGAAGTGAATGCTAGTAGATGCAGTGTTTACTTCTACAGTTGTTATAGAGATGGTTCACAGCTATGTGAACATAAAAAATGCAGTGTACTCTCTGAACAGGTGAATTGTATGGTATGTGCATTTCATCAATAAAGCGGATATAAAAAAGACTCAGTATAGGAGACAGGAAATAAGATGACTTGGGGTCCCTGGACCTTCCTCTTCCGTTTGACACGTCAGCCACAGACCTGAGGGTTAGCACTCACATTCTGGCTGCCTTGTGATAGGTAATGTTGAAAGTAACCCTGCCCTGTCATTCAGTGGCTGTGAGCTAGCTGGAGGATTGTGTTTTCCTCCTTTTGTTCCCTCTAAGGATTAATCTGGTGCTTTCCTTAGTGTAGATGCTTAATGATTTTTAGTGAACTAGTCAAGTATACTGGTCAAATTCAACTAAACTTCCAAATTAACCAGCTTGAGTCAGTTATGCTGTGTTATATATGGAGAAAGTTAGTCACTACCACTAAAGCTAAGTGCCTAGCTAAATTTTAGGCCTCTGATATGCAATGGTGGTCTTCAAATTTAGTCGTTTTGCTTGCAATAGGCTTCACACCCAGTTTCAATCTCCCTGTATAAAGTTAGTCAAGGGCAAGGGTTGTTTCTGATTTGGGTTAATGGATCAGATCTCTAACAGCTTAAGGTAGAGTAGCAATGTATTTCCCTAGTACTTAAGGTCAGGAAATCCTCATGTGGCCTTTTGTGATGTTTGCCTGCTCATTTTATTAATTCTTACACTATGGCTTGATGCTTACAATGTTCTCTGGAGTTTGTCTGCCTGGGTTTGAATTTGAGCTGTGTACTTAAATAACTGTTCAGTCTTGGCCAAGCTGTTTTGAAACCTCTATCCCCTTATCATTCTGTACAACGACAGAAATACATACAGATTTTTATGAGGATCTAAAGATACTTAGGATGGTACTATGAATTACAGTTAGGTGCTTGATGGTACCAGCTAGTATAGGAAAATTAAAATTTGCAGACTAGCCAAATGAAGCTGAGATACAACTACTGTCAGAGAGAGGATATGGAAGCAGAAATATACCAGGCCCTTGAGGAGGCAAAGTAAATATGGAATTACACTCCTTCCTGAATTCTTAGGCAATTGCTGTAGTTTGGATCTCAAGTGCCCCCCAGAGGTCACACATATCAAAACATTTATGTCTGGCTTGCTTCCCCGGGATGGTGTTAATGGGAGATGGTGGAACCTTTGGAAGTGGGGCAAAGTCTTGGGGGGATCGGGGGAGATCCACCAAGGGACTGTACAACTTGGTTCTTTTATGCTGTTCTCTCACTCGCTGGCTACAAGGCCAGCAGTTCTGTTCTGTTACACACTGCCATCATAATGTGCTGTGTTGCCACGGGTCCCTAAGCAGCAGGACCAACCAGTTCATCAGGAACTGGAACCTTCAAAAGTGAGACAAATAAACATTTTCTCCTATAAGCTGACTATCTCTGGTGTTTGTTATAGTAACAGAAAACTAACACAATGGTACTCTAGGCTATGGGGGTAGTCAACAGGTACTCATTTGTCAAGCCTCTACACTCATCTGTTATGATGCAGAACACTCCTACAGATGATGACAGGCAGTGATGGGCCTCTCACTACCACAGTTGTGCTTTGGGATAGAAAGCATGGGCCTATCACTCTTTTGACTAGATCTGAGCACTTTTTAGCATCTGTATAATCTTAATTTTTCTTCCTGATTTCCCTGCATGGATGGAACAAGGGAGCCACAAGTGGTTTGTAGAAGCCATCAACACTACCGATTGTAGTGCAGAGGTAGGTGTCATCTACTAAATTCCAACTACTCATTTTTTTTGATAAATACCTGAAACACTCTTAATTTTTTTTTTGGGGGGGTCTTTTCAAGGCAGGGTCTCCCCGTAGCCTCAGGTGTCCTGGAACTCACTCTGTAGACCAGGCTGGCCTTGAACTCACAAAGATACACCTGCCTCTGCCTTGGGTGCTAGGATTAAAAGGCATGCACCACCACGCCCAGCATTCTTAAATTTTATCAATAGAAATCTTTTGAAGACAAAGGACATATTATTTTCCCTTCTCTCATGTTTTCCCTAGCTTCTCAAATCTACATCCTGATAATGTGGCAGACACTGAAAATACTAATGTCTTCTCCCTTTTGTGTCTCTATGCATCTTTCCAGTCTTCCTTAGAGTTAGCTGTGGTATGTGAGTCAGTTCTGGACAATGAAATGTGGTGAAATGATGGATGCTTCCTGGTATAGAACTGGCCCAAGCTCATACTTGGACCCTGGACCAGCTTGACTAGAAGGGATTCAGGATGATGGAGTCATGAATGGAAGGAGCCTGGAGCCCTGAATGACCTTACAGAACTGACATCCTTCTTAAGTTTACATAGGGAAAAATCAATAGTAATATGCCACTGAGGTCTGGAGTTGTTTATACAGAAGCTTCTAATAAGAGCTAATGGGAGTTACTGTAATAAAGCCAAGTGAAAAGTTCTGTTAATTACTGTTTAGCAGATCTGGCTTGCTTTCAGAATAGTTCTCTCTGTGACAGACATCAGCAACAAATAGACTGATATAACTCCGAAAAACTACCTTTCCTAGATTCGTTCATCTCTGGTCTCTTTCACTAAGATCACTGGAGGCCCTCTATCATGTTGCTAAAACACATCCTGGGATATCTTTAGATCCTGCCTGAATGTTCTATAGACAATGTATCTTTTTTTTTTTTTTGTCTTTTTGAGACAGGGTCTCCCTGAAGCCCCAGCTGTCCTGGAACTCACTCTGTAGACCAGGCTGGCTTTGAACTCACAAAGATCCGCCTGCCTCTGCCTCCCAAGTGCTAGGATCAAAGGCGTGCGCCACCAAGCCCAGCCAACAATGTATCTTTCATACTGTGTTATTTGTAAATTTTAGTTCAAATCTCCTTGCAGAGTTGGCTGAAATATATCTCCTGTTACACACTTAACCACCGGAAGAACTACATCAAACTCTGGGCTGACAGAATATCAACTTAAAACTGGAAGAGAGGGGCTGGAGAGATGGCCTAGCGGTTAAGAGTGCCGACTGCTCTTGCAGAGGACCAGGGTTCGATCTCCAGTACCCACATGGTAGCTGAGAACCATCTTTAACTCCAGTTTCAGGGGAATCCGACACCCTCTTCTGACCTCCATGGCATTGCATGACAAGGGTGTACAAACTTACGTGCAGACAGTACATTCATACACATAAAAAATTAAAAAAACTGGAAGATAAAAATTAAAAGGTATCAGTTGAGCTGGGCATAAAACTCAGTGGAGAGCTTGCCTAGCATGTGTAAAGCCCTAAGTTCAATATCCAGCACCCCTCCCCTAGAAGCCCATCAGCCAATATTAAAAGGTATCAACCAATATTAGCAGCATGTACTTATATTCTTTATGTTTTTTTAACAATTTTCAGTAGCTAGTATTTAATTTTATTTATTTATGGTCTTTATTTTTTTTTAAGACAGGGTCTTCCTGTAGCCCCATCAGGTCTGGAACTTACTATGTAGACCAAGGTGGTCTCAATCTCACAGAGATCCACCTGTCTCTGCCTCCTGAGTGCTGGGATTAAAGGCATGTGCCACCTTGACCAGGAGTGGCTAACATTTTAAATGAGCCACTAAATGCTTAAAAACAAACCACAGTGCTTATCTGTGTATGTGTTGAAATTCTGATCAGAATGAAATGCAAACAGAATCTCACCATTATTGTCTCCAGCCCCTTGGGGTGAATAAGTAAAGTTCACAAAGCTACCTTGAATTTTTTATTATTATTTTATTTTATTTTTAATTTTGGTCTTTTCGAGACAGGGTCTCCCTGCAGTCCCAGCTGTTCTGGAACTCTCTCTGTAGACCAGGCTGGCCTTGAACTCACAAAGATCTGCCTGCCTCTGCTAGGATTAAAGGCGTGCACCACCACGCCTGGCTCTCTCTCTCTCTCTTTTTTTTTTATGTATATGAATGTACTGTCTGCATGCAGGTCTGTGCACCCGTGTCGTGCAATGCCGCGGAGGTCAGAAGAGGGCGTCGGATTCCCCTGGAACTGGAGTTAAAGGCGGTTCTCAGCTGCCATGTGGGTGTTGGGGATCGAACCCGGGTCCTCTGCAAGAGCATTCAGCGCTCTTAACTGCTAGGTCATCTCTCCAGCCCCATCAATTATCTGTGGAGAGGTTTTGTTCTAGTTTGGTGACCTTCTCTCTTAGCCTCTCCACTCTGTTCCCTTTCTCCTTCCCACCTCGTCCCTTTTAGCTTTCTTTGTATATCATCTATGCTTCGCATATTTATATGTTGTGTATTTATATTACCAGACTATAATTCCAGTATAATTCCCATGAAGACAGAGATTACAGTTTGTTTGCTGAATAAATACTTACTGAAAAACACATCAGAAGAATGCTACTACAATGTACTTTTTTTCACTTAGTGCTTCCTTGGGTTTTGGTGGTAAAAGAGGTGGTCAATCTACCACAGAACAGCTCATCCTGTCTCAGAACTGCCTCTCCAATACCCAGGTGGATGCCATAGTAACGGTATTCCTATCACACGGCTCTGTCTCCTTGTCCACAGAAGCCTGGACCATAGTGGATTTCTGACCTCTGCCACATTAACCAACTTCTATCTTCTGAGAGGCTAGAATTTGAACTGATAGATTCTAATTCAGTTTGGCCTCTTCAGTTGAACTGAAAGAGTGCTACAAGGAAGCCACCTTTTGCCAGATGGCCAGGGAGGCTGAGGAGGCTTGAGAGAAATAAAGAGGGAAGACATGGAGAAATCAGGGTGGTCCAGAAGACTCAAGGGTCTAGTCAACGCTGCCTTCAGTCCCTTCTCTCCTAAGATGCCAGTTTTTCTTTAATGCTTATTTAAAATTTTGTAATTTTATTATTTTTTGCTTGTTTGCTAAAACTACTCTGTTAGTATCTTTTGCTTTTAATCATGGTTTTGAGTCATGTCTAATTATTCTAAATATTAACAGATCCTATGCAATCTTCCCCAGTTTATAAGACATGTGATCTACTACCAGAAAGTATAACTTTCTCCAATGCCATAAAAACATATTTGTGAGTTTTAATATTTAGGGATTCTGATGGTGCTTCTCAGGTGCTCACCTAGAACTTTCTCATTTTCTTTACTGGTCATTTTATAATATTGACTCATTTTCATTCAAAGGCAGAACATCAAAGGCCAACATTCCTTAAACTTCACCAAAAAATACTATCGCATGTGTACACCAGCTTTTGTGGCTAGTAAACATTCAGGGTAGAAAATAACTCCTCCTATAAACATCAATGGTGTATTTGTACTCATAAACAAAAAGGCTTTGATAATAAATGCTTTAATTTAGACCCAGTAATTGAGCAGTTAGTCTGATTTACAGCTGTTAACTGGAGACACTAGAACTTGAACTGACCTGATATATATTGATGGTTCTCAGGTATGACTCAAGAAAGAAACTTAAGCTTTATCTTCAGGGGCTATGTGGGTGGGAAGAGATTTACCGTACAGTGTTCAATAACAGCATACTCACAAACATCTACAACCTTCAAAGTATACACCTTCATTGTTCACCAAACACCTAGGAAGCAGAACTTACTCCATAAAGCAGAATAAGTACAACCTTTGTCTTGAATGAACTTGCAGTTAGTCTGGGAAGACAGATGAGGACCCAGGGCTTTAGCTGAGTGTATGAGACTAAGCAGGAGCAGACAGAGTAAGAAAAAAGGCAGAGCTGGGGGCCAGGGAGTGTAGAGTTACCTGTTAACATCTAGCAGTCCCCAAACAGCTGCATCAAGACACTCTGGATATTGCCTTTAAGTTCCCTCCAAAGCCTTCCTATTTCCAATGTCTTTCATGCATTCCAGTTCACTCTCCTGAATAAGTTCTGATCAGTTAAACACATATTTGGTAGGGAAAAAGGAACCCACCTGTAACTTCTTTTGTGCTAAATCACTTACTTGTCTGTTATACTGAAACCTGGCCTTGGGTAGGATTTGCCTGTGCATTAGCAAGCCTGTGACACCTTGGGATCAAAGGCATTGACAAGTACTCGTGATGTTATGGAACATGAGGCAGAGGGTCTGAAACCAGGCCCTGAGATATGATGTCACTCTGGGTATAAAAACAGAATGCTGTGAATACCATCAGACAGGGACTCCCAGCTGTTATTTTGCCCATGTAATCTTAGCCCATCAGGCTTGTGTAGTTGTGACCAGTGGGTTGGATGGTGGTCCAGCAGACCATCAACCTGGGAAGCTGGTGTGGTGCTGGAAGAAGACCTATCAGGTTGCTGCCAGCTGTGATGTGTGGTGAGTGCCCAGGCAGGAATTAGACTGTAGAGTGCCCATGAGGCAGCAGTCTGGCATATTAGACTGTAGAGTGCCTGTCAGGCAGCAGTCTGGCATATTAGACTGTAGAGTGCCTATCAGGCAGCAGTCTGGCATATTAGACTGCAGAGTGCCTATCAGGCAGTGGTCTGGCATATTATATTGTAGAGCACCTATCAGGCAGCAGTCTGGCATATTAGACTGTAGAGTGCCTATCAGGCGGCAGTCTGGCATATTAGACTGTAGGGTGCCTATCAGGCAGCAGTCTGGCATATTAGACTGTAGGGTGTCTATCAGGCAGCAGTCTGGCATATTAGACTGTAGAGTGCCTATCAGGCAGCAGTCTGGCATATTAGACTGTAGAGTGCCTATCAGGCAGCAGTCTGGCATATTAGACTGGAGGGTGCCTATCAGGCAGCAGTCTGGCATATTAGACTGGAGGGTGCCTATCAGGCAGCAGTCTGGCATATTAGACTGTAGAGTGCCAATCAGGCAGCAGTCTGGCATTAGGCTGTAGAGTACCAATCAGGCAGCAACCTGGAGGACCTGGGAGTGTAGATAGGGCATTGCCTGGTGTAGATGTTAGATGAGACAGGTGGGCAGAGGAAAGGTTATCAGCCTTTGACCCCACAGTTTAGGACAGCTGCTGGTAGCTGTCTGGCATTTTCCCTTTTTCCTGTAATCCAGTGGATGGGATTTGAGCATCCACCTCTATGTGTGGTGGAGTGACACCACAATATTTAACAGGAACATGGTAAGTTTTAGGTACTGCTGTAGGCCTGGGAAGTACAAAGATCGAATTAAGACAAGGGAATAGTATTCTTCCTAAACACCTAGTCTAGTGGGGCAGATACACGACATCTGGAAAGTGTTAAGGATGGTGTACATATAGGAGGAAAGGGGCAATACAGCCTGAAGTTCTGATGAACAGGAGCATACTCTAATACCAAGAAATGAGAGAAGCACTTCAGATCACGGAAGAACAAAATGTAACCTCCAGGAGACAGGAGATGGGCACAGTGAGAGAAGACATTTGAGACATGCCTAAGTGGCAAAAGGGCTGAACTGTGGTTACTGGGAGCGTAAGGAGGTTGGGCTAGTCAGGACTGCAGGTTCTCTGCTGGAGTGGATGAACCACAAACTGAGGTGGGCAGTGCAGGAGGATGACATGATTTCGGAAAAAAAGGGGCTCTGCTGACACTGAAGTGCTCCTGCGATATCCCAAGGAGAAAAGAGCAGTGAGGACAGGATGACAGTGACAGAACTCATTCAGCATGAAGGTGGACAAGGGAGCAGAAGCCGTGGTAACCAGTGAAATGACACATCAGAGTTAGTGCTAAAAAGGACAAATGTCTAGAATCCTGAACAACTGTATTTGAAGTGTGGGTGTAGGAGTTGAGAAGGAACCCACAGAAGAGACCAAGAAGGGGGCTGCACTTGAAAAAGATCTGGATTGGATTCCCAGCATCCACATGGTGGATAACAACCATCTGTAACTCCAGTTCAAGGGGAATCTGACACTTCTGACTTCTGCAGCCATTAATACATGCAGGAGGGGCTGGAGAGATGGCCTAGCGGTTAAGAGTGCTGACCACTTTTACAGAGGACCCGGGTTCGATCCCCAGCACCCACATGGCGGCTGAGAACCGTCTGAAACTCCAATTCCAGGAGAACTCCAGTTCCAGGGGAATCCGAGACCCTCTTCTGACCTCCGCGGCATTGCACGACATGGGTGCACAGACCTGCATGCAGACAGTACATTGATACACATACAGAAATTAAAAAAAAAAAATACATGCAGGAAAAAAAAAAAAAAAAAAAAAAAAAAAAAAAAAAAAAAAAAAAAAAAAAAAAAAAAAAAAAAAGATATGGAGTGAAAACCTGGGCCAACTGTAGCCATGGAGTTATTTCCCAGAGAGGTTTTCACTGAATGGGGGAAGTGATCAGGATGCCATGGCTGAAGAGTGAACACAGTGAGGCTAGTCTTTGGCTAGTTAGACTACTCCTTTGATGGCAAGGAAAAGGGACAGAATCAAATACACACAGGTCAATCTCTCATCTTCTCTCCCTGAAGGGAGAGACCTGAATGGGCATGTAGGCAGAGAGAAACGCCAGCAGACTGATAATACACTGAGATGTAACTGCAGGTTAAGGCCCTGGAGTAGGTTTTCCTAGCTAGGGGAGTTATTTGGGCAAAATTCAGATTCTGACTGTCTCTCTCTAGGAGAGCAGTAGAATGATGTCAAGTCCCAAGGTTGGCTATCTGTAGAAGTCAGCAGTGACAGGTACAAAGTCGTGTGATATGGAGCTCACAAGCAATTCCAAGATATGCAAATTCCAATTCTGTCTCTGTCTTTAGGAGAGCAGTAGAATGATGTCAAGTCCCAAGGTTGGCTATCTGTAGAAGTCAGCAGTGACAGGTACAAAGTCGTGTGATGCAGAGCTCACAAGCAATTCCAGATATGCAAATTCTGAACCTTAAAATTCTGAATCTTATTAATCCTAAGGTTTCTTAACATGCTTGGTCGAATCCTACAGAGGAAGGACATACACAGTATGATTAAAGGAAGTTCACCCACTACTAGAACCTCATGAAGTTCTAGGATAAACCACAAAACAGCCCCTTAACCCAGACAGGTTTTCTTAGGCTAGAAGGAAACAGAGCTACACCTGAACGCTAGCTTTGCTACAAGCTGACTATGGCTGTAGGCAATTTCTTCTGACAACTGCTCTGGGCCTCAGTTTCTTCACCTACCAAGCGGAGGGAACTTTTGCTACAGCAAGGCTTAGTGAAGCATAAGCAAGTTCACAGATAGGAAAGCATCCTATAAACTTTTTTTTTTTTTTTGGTCTTTTTGAGACAGGGTCTCCCTGTAGACCCTGCTGGCCTGGAACTCACTATGTGGCCTTGAACTCACAGAAATCCGCCTGTGTCTCTGCCTCATGAGTGCTGGGATTGAAGATGCGTGCCACCATGCCTGGCCTGCGTCCCGTAAAATTTAATGCTTGCCTGAAAACTGAGCAAATCTGGAAGAGACAGCGCATGGCACAACTTAAGTTGTTAACTGTAAATACTGCCAACATGAAGAGTGGCTATTAAAGTTATGACTTTTCATTCCTTTCTCTAATGTTGCCCCTGATTCCTTCTCTAATGTTGCCCCTGATTCCTTTTTATTAATTATTAATTTATTTTTCTTCAGAAGTTTTAGGTTTGTAGACAAACTAGGCAGAAATTACAGACTTGTATGCCATCCCCTTCTCTCTTTCCCTCTGTTATCATTGTAATCATTGGTATTATCACTAACTTTCCATTAGTGTGATGACTTTCAGCTTTGACTGATAACTTCCTTTCAGCTTTCTGATAGTCCTGTAGTCCTGTCAAAGGGCAAGGAGGTTAGAAGTTGCTGACAGTACAGTTAGTAAAATTAGTCCTCTCAGGCACTAGATAACAGAAAACAAGTGGCACAAGTGGCATGGTTCTTTGGGAGTACTGTATGACAATGGGCAATGGGGATGTAGGAATGAGACTCCAAGAACCATTCTAATGCTTTGAGGGCTCAAGTTATAGTTAAGACACACCTGTCTTCCAATCCTGGCCTAGTCACTTACCCATGCATGTAAACAACTTGGATGTCTCTAGCTTACTCAACTTCAGTTAGCTCATCCATGAAGTGGTACTAACTGGGACAATAACGTGTACCCCTGAAATACACTAATGATTAAACATTACTGTATGTGTGTGCATGAATGTGTACATGAAGAATTCTTAGACTATTATAAGTGCTCAATAAATGGCAGCTAGTACAGACTCCACAAGCCTGTGTGCTGTTCTCATACACAGTCATCATTAATTGATACTGTGTGCCAGGCAATGCTAAGAGCTTTACCGGCAGAATGTTACCTAAAGTAAAATGGTCACTGTGTTAGTCATTAAAGCAGAGCACAAACTGTCTATCCTCCTCTTCTCTGGATCCTCGGGGTATAAAAAGCATTCCCAGCAGTGTGGGCACTTAAGAACACTTGAGAGGGAAGGAGGAAGAGAGGGACAGACTTTCCTATGGTTTAATATCCCCCTAAAGCTCATGTTAGAAACACAATCTTCATGTAACAGTGTTGAGAGTTGGGCATTTAAGAAATTCTTAGAGCAGGAGAGCCCTGTCCCATGAGTGGATCAGCATTGTTACAGACTGCTACAAAAGTGAGTTCAGCAGACTGAATGTGTAGCTTAATGGTAGAGTGCTTATCTAAAACATCTAAGAACCTGGGTTTGATTCCCAGCAGGAGTCCAATCTCCTTCGGTTTTTCCTCCTTCTGCCAACTACCATCAGATGACACAACACAAAGTGTCTTTTGCTAGGTTCTAGTACTTGGACACTGAAATTTCCAGGAGCCGGAACTGTGAGAAATAAATTTATCAAATACCCAGATCCTGGAATTGTCACAGCAATACAGATCAGCTAAGGGAGATGCTGAGAGCTGCTAACACAGGTGCTAGGAAAGTCAGAGCGGCGCCAGGGCATCCTAGAGGTGCTGGGTGATGAAGACTGCTGCAAAAGCCCCTGGGCCATGCCATCAACACTGTCTTTGTTTTGGTCTTTCTGAGACAGGGTTTCCCTGTAGCCACAGCTGGCCTGGAACTTGCTATGTAGATCAGGCCCTTGATCTCAGAGATCCACCTACCTCTGCCTCTGGAGTGCTGGGATTAAAGGGGTGTGCCACAGTGCCTGGCTTTTTGTTTTGAGACAGGCTCTCCTACATATAAGGCTGGCCTTGACTCAATCCTACTGCTTCTGCTTCCCATGTACTGGAATTATAGGTGGCACATTACTACGTCTAGTTTTATGTGGTGCTGGGGATCTGGGGGTTCGATGCTTCATGCATCATGCTTGTGATAGCTAATCTTGGTTGTCAACTTGAATGGCTCTGGAATTAACTGACATAGAGAGACTTTTTGATTGGATTATTTAAAGCTGGAAGACCCACCCTAAACGTGGGCATTATCTTCTGATGGAGGCTCATATAAAAGGCCTTGGCAGAAGGAAGCTTTGCCTGCTCCCTGCTTGCCTTCTCTCTCACCGGCAGGTTCATCTTGCTGCTGTGGCATTCCTCTGCTGACAGTAGAACCAAGTTCTTCAGATTCCAAAGTAGAGTGAAGAGTAGCAGACCTCCAGGGACCCTTCTGGCCTTCAGCACCAGACTGGGACTGCTGAGACATCCAGCCTCAGGTACTGAGCAACTACTGGATCTCAGACTCTCCAGTGTGGTGCAGGCATTACTGGACTACTCAGACGCTATCCTATAAGGTAATCTAATATATACATTCACACACACACACACACACACACACACACACACACACATTATCAGTTCTGTTTCTTTAGAGAAGCCTAATCCAATGCAACACAAGCACTTTCTCTACTGGACTACATCTTTAGCCTGATATTTATTTTGGTATATTCTTTCTCTCCATCTAGAAAGTAGTGATGAACTAGTTACATTTTGAATTTGCTAACAAAGATTACTCAAGAAAAATATCTATTGCTTTCTAGAGCCAAACCATATCCATTCTAATCCAAGGTTATTTTAATAAGTCCTTCAGATTTAGTTCAACTGATACTTGCGGTACAGCATGGAAGTTCTTTCACTCAAATTCCAACTATATTTAGAATCCTTTTCATACTGCATCATTCAAACAGATGCCAGGCCAGCTGTTGTGATTCTTTCCTAGAATCTCACCAAGATGTAGATTCCGGTAAGATTGTTAAAAATAAATGACACAGGTGTTACCTATGAGTCAATTAATGCATTAGTTATAAAAAGAATGTTGTTCAAATTACTTCTCTTCTGTATCCTGAGAGGGAAATGGGGGTTTCAGTGTTTTGATCAATCTATTCTCATTTGGTTGTATTATTATTTTTTTTTTCACAAAACAAAAATAAACTTCTCCCTGGGCTATAACACTATACTCTTAGTTATCGTTATTTGCTATTCTAATATTTTCACAGAATGAAATGATCCAATAAAGAAAGCCCTTTCCTGAGATTCGACCTTTACTGGGCAACCCTTACTGGGCACCATGCAGAAAGTCTGAAAATGTTTTCGCATTCAGTATGACATTTCCTTTCAGGAGGTTTAAAGATACTGAAACAAATTTGAATGGTGTATTTTCAATAATGCAGGATTTCAGAGAAACATGAAATCTCTGAATACAACTGAATGACTTATCTAAGGGTCACTGGCTGAGCAGTCTTGGGCAAGGATGGAATAGCTCTAGTCCTGTGTCCTCATTTCTGAAACAAAATTAATGGGTTGGGTGGTCTCCTAAAGCAAGTCTAGTCAAGGAGCTTGTATAGGTTGAAGGTATCCTTTTTCTTTGGGAAGTATTTTGAAATAAAACAGGAATATCACAAAATGCAATTCTACTCAGTATAAAGCCAATAGTAGTCCAATATGTTCTTGGGAGAATGATGCCTGAGTTGAAACTGAAAGAGACAAAGTGGATCTTGTGATCTCCTATGGTCTACCTTTACCCTTTACTGTGCCATGACTGTGCCATGAGGGCAGTTCCCCCTCTCCATGCTGTTGACAGCCTACCACAAACATCAAACAGTATCTTTCATTTGTGATGCCTTTATGTGCCTTAAACACATAATTACATTCATCTTTGTTTTCCTAGCCTATTGACAGTCACACAAATTAATTAAGCCATATCTAGTTGGTCATATCTACTAAGAGGCACAATAGTGCCCGAACACAGGCCTTCTAAGTTTAATTAAAAATAATAATTAAAAATAATTATTATAATTAAAAATATTAGCAGTAGCAGTTAATAATAGCAGTGCATTTATCATGTACCGGACATTGGTTATTTTATGTCTTCATTACAAGTCCATGATGTAGGCATTGGTCTTTTTGAGACAGGGTTTCCCTGTAGCCCCAGTTGGCCTGGGACTCACTATGTAGACCAGGCCGGCCTTGAACTCACAGTGATCCACCTCTGAAGTGCTGGGATTAAAGGCGTGCACCACCATGCCTGGCTATGTAGGCATTATTATAGACTACGCATTCCTATTCTAAAACCCTGAAATGTTCTACAATATGAAACTTTGAGTGCCAACAAGGCACCACGAGTAGAATACTATACATCATGTAACTTTGTTTCATGCATGAAATTATTAAAAATGTCATATAAGTCATCTTTAGCCATGTGTATAGGCTGCAGAATAAATGAAATGTAATAAATTTCTTCCTGGGATTTGGGTTTTATCCTCAACCTATCACATTATATACATGCAAAAATTACAATATCCCTAACACTCATGGCATCAAGCCTTTTGGATAAGGGACGCATAATTCATACTACTGCCACTAATAGATGTGGAAAGCAGGGTCACACTACGTGAAATAGACTCCTGGTGATGCTGCGTTCAGGAAGCTTTCTGCTTGTTCTCTCAACAGTTCTGCTTAACTGATTTCTTCCAATAGCACAGTTGCACAGTTGCACTCACCAAAACTTCTCAGTTTCCATTTGCGACTAGGGCAAAATTATTTATTAGAAGGAAGAGTCTGGGGCTACTTGAGGGACTTGATACTACCACACATATGTGTGTATCACAGGTCCCTGATGTTGGGGCTTCGTGCTCTTGCAGAGTGGGCAGATACTATGGGCACTTCATAGATTGCTGAAACAGATTTGGTGGAAATGACCAAGTCTTCAGTGGTGTAGGCTGGAGTATTGGCTTTGTCTAGGTTACAGTTTTTTTAAAATACAAAAGCTCCAATTCGAAAAGCTAAATATTGGTCCCTGTAGGGTTCTGAGTTTGCTGAGCCACATAGAGGATGATTTGAAGAGCATCCAAGCCTTTGGAGATTCCTAAATCACCTAGCACACTCCACCAGCTGGCTGAGCAACAGTATCCTGACTTTCATCATAATCTTCATTGCTAATCTGACTGGGTTTAGAATCACCATGGAAACACACCTCTGGGTGTGTCTACGAGGGTGTTTCCAGAAAGGTTTAACTGAGAAGGGAAGACCCACCCTGAATATGGGTGGCACCCTCCTATGGGCCAGGATCCTGGCCTGAATGAGAAACAGAAAGTGAGCTGGGAAGCAGCATCTAGCTCTGCTTCCTAACTGCTAGTGCGACGTGATCAACTGCCTATGCTCCTGCTGCCACGGCTCCTCCAGCCCCCCGTTTCCATGGACTGCGACCTCAATCCAAGCAGAATAAACTCTTCCTTCCTTTTTTTTTTATTTATTTCTGTGTGTGTATGAATGTACTGTCTGCATGCAAGTCTGTGCAACTGTGTCGTGCAATGCCACGGAGGTCAGAAGAAGGTATCGGATTCCCCGGGAACTGGAGTTCTCCTGGAATTGGAGTTACAGACGGTTCTCAGCCGCCATGTGGGTGCTGGGGATCGAACCCGGGTCCTCTGCAAGAGCAGTCGGCGCTCTTAACCGCTAGACCATCTCTCTAGCCCCAAACTCTTCCTTCCTTAAGTTATCTTTGTTAGGTACTCTGTCAAATCAATGAGAAAAGTAACAGATATAGTGACTGAGCTTTCATCTTTGCCTCAGTTGGTAAACTGACAACTCAGTTTCAAACTGGTCCCCTTGCCCCAAACTAGACCATCTCCAGTGTTAAAGCGCCACCACAAAAATTACAGATTAAGCTAGTGTTCTGTTTAGAGCTCAAGAGGGACTGACCCATGCTGCTATTTGTGCCTATTCCACACAACAAGGGAAAAAAGCTATTAGATGTCACCCATGGATTTAAAGGAAGAAAGCTTGTCAATGGCCAAAAGCTCTGAGTCCTTTAAAAACCATCTAAATCTGCTTACGACTGTCACAAAGACTGCAGACATGAAGAAAGCTGACATCTGCATTCACCGACCCATTCTGGATAGGTTTCTTCCTGAAAACGTCTGTGGTCTCTTGCTGCTGAGCTATTTTAGATAAATGGTTTTAAACGGATACTTTCACTGATTTGGAAACAGCACTGTTAAATCAAACCCACTTGCCAAGTTTGTGAGGAGGCCCTCTCTGAGGCAGTACTTGAGCCCAGTTCTCTCTCAGAAACCTAGGATGAAGTTTACAAGGAAGCAGCTTCCACCAGAGGGAAGAAGGAAGGTTAACTCTTGTGGCTAGCTTATAATATCCATGTTCCTGTCTCTCTCTTCTTTTCTCTTTTCTCTTCTTTTTTCTTTTCTTCTTCTCTTCTTCTCTTCTTCTCCTATCCTCCTCTCCTCCTCCTCTCCTCCTCTCCTCCCCTCCTCCCCTCCCCTCCCCTCCTCTCCTCTCCTCTTCTTTTCTGTCTTGTCTTGTCTTGTCTTGTCTTTTCTTGTCTTGTCTTGTCTTGTCTTGTCTTTTTGATACAGGGTCTTCCTATAGCCTCAGCTGGCCTGTAACTCACTATGTAGATCAGGCTGGCCTTGAACTCACAGAGATCTGCCTGCCTCTGCCTCCTGAATTCTAGAATTAAAAGTGTGTACCACCATGCCTAGATCCTGCTTGTGTTGTTAACAGGGAAGTGCTCAAAACTTATCCTCACCAAGTGTTAACCGATAGCTCTGTGGTGTAAAAAAAAATGTTCTTGGTCATGAGTCCTTTGATATTTTATCAACAAAAACTGAATGAGTTCAGAAAGATGGATTTTGCCCTTGGTGAACTTACCTTGCAACAGGAAGTAAGTGACAAAAACTTGGGAGTAGTAGTAAACTGCAGCACGTGGGGGACTAAGAATGATTACTCTGAGTTCCTGCCTTGTCTCAAAACAAACAAGCAAACCAACCAAGCCTACAAACAAACAAACAAACAAAAACAACCCAAAACACCCCTTCCCCAAGCAAGAACAACTGAACCCAAACCCAAATTACCACTACCACCACCACCACCACCACCACCACCACCACCACCACCCAGCTCACCATTACATGGTCTTCGCCTCCATCACTATTTATGGATGGAACAGATAAATGCACTGAGTTTACGACATCATTTCTCTCCTAATACATCACCCTTATTTATATGGATAAATGTTTCTATAGCTAAAGAAAGGACTTTAGTCAAAGGGGAAAAAGTATTATAATTATAAAATGTCACTCAGTAAGCAAGCTGTCTACTGAGAAGATAGGAGATGGTGGAAAGCGGCCAGCGTTGTGCATGGGTATGCTTGTTCCTGAGACAGATGACACATTAGGTCATTTAAAATACTCATAAGCAGGGGCTGGAGAGATGGCCTAGTGGTTAAGATCGCCGATTGCTCTTGCAGAGGACTGGGGTTCGATCCCCAGCATCCACATGGCAGCTGAGAACCGTCTGTAACTCCAATTCCAGGAGAACTCCAGTTCCAGGGGAATCCGACACCCTCTTCTGACCTCCGCGGCATTGCACGACATGGGTGCACAAACCTACATGCACAGTATATTCATACACATAAATAAAAACATAAATTAAAAAAATTAAAAAACCTACTCATAAGCTAGGATTTCATGCTGGCTAGTGATTCAGCTCGGCTCCCAAAGGAGGAAACTCAGAGCAGTCTTCTATCAGGTAAATTGCTCTAATTTCTGTCAGCCCGATCCTAGATCTTTGTTTTGTGTTAGATGCAAATTTAAGCAAAATTCAACAGGACTTTAACGCCCATCTATAGACCTGATTTTCCCTCCTAACAAAATGCTTGTATTACAGCAGATCCCATTCCACATTTGAGAGAAAATTCTTAGTATGGCCCTTAGGACTCTTCCGTAATGAGAACTGTTCTCATGAGGAAGCTACTTTTCTAACAGTGGCATAGAAAATGGTAAGGCTCCTGCAGGCGCCATCAACCATTTGCAGTGCATAGGGGAAAACCCAAGCCTTGAGATATCTCAGAGCTCCATCTGTGCTAACTGCCTGAGGCTCAGCCACGGCTCAGCTCCCAGGTGCACTGAACCACATCTATCAAAATATTTACCCCTAAAATAGCTTTGTAATAAGAGTGGAATGTCCTTTTTGATGATTTCCTTTGAAAAATACATATGTATTTAACTGGCAACTCCAAACTTTCAAAGACGGCAGATCACATGAATCCACTTTTTAAAAAAACACACACCAAAAACCCTAAAGCCTCCCTTCATGGTGGCTACAGCTGATGTACTATGCTGATTATACAAACATAATAGGTTTAATATGGCTTATGTTTCGACATTTGACTATGGCTCTAACTCCAGCTCCATCTTGGTCCTCACAAGATGGTGCGAGCCTTCAGTGGGAATGGCACACAGTAGTATGTACTTCTAATGAAAAGCTACAAGATCTACAGCAGCTTTTGTCAGGTTAAGGTGAATTTTAGCATCTGCAATCATCCTTATTATTGCCAAAACAACCACCAATACAAGAAAGGAGAAAAAAGGTCCTCCTGACAGAGCAAGAGCACACCAAAATCTACCCACATTTCAACCTCAGTACAGTGCTGAGGAAAAACTTTTATTATACTTGTCAATGTGGTTGCTGATGTATAATCAGTTCCCAAAACAATGGTTCAGCATTTGAGTCACCTAGAGCGTGAAGGGCAAGTGGAAAGGTCAGTTCCTGCATACTTCACCAAAGCAAACAAGGAGCAGGAACTCAAGCCAGCACCGCACAGGCTGTGGCTCTGTGTGATTCCTAGGCCTGGCAAGGGCAGGCCTTGGCTTCATCTATGCCAGGGTTCTGCCCTCAGGCTTTGCCGGCCTCCCCCAACTTCCTCTCCCCCAAAGGAACTGGTCAGGGTGGCATGCAAACCAGAGAGGAGGGTCACAAAGAGTGCTCCAGAGGCCACCTGTGGTACCATCTGATAGCCCCAAAGATGGTACAGTACCTCCAGAGAATGCGGCATTTATTCCCGTAAGCTTTGAGAACTGCCTTAACTTTTTAAAAATTAATCTTTACAATTAAACAAAATAAACACTCATGTCTCTCCCTTTCACAACAGCAATCACCATTCCACTATAATCAATTAAGTCCAGCAAATATTTTTTTGAGCCATGTGCATTGTGGACCCAGACAATTTATTTTTACGATCTCGCTGGGTGTGGTGGCAATCTTAAGTGTGTTTATTTTTTGGAACCTCCTCCACTGACATTATATTCAGCATATTAAAAGTTGTATCCATAACCCAATTAAAAATGTTTCTGGCCAAAGTATTTTTGAAATAATTTTTGCATTTTTGTTTTTGGTTACTTGGCTGCTGGTTATTAATTTAGTTGATAGTTTGCAATGATTTCTCAGCAATTATTGCTAAGTTTAACATTTAAAGAACATGAAAAACTATGTGGCTATATATTTATGTGCAAACAAACATTTGCGCCTGTACTTGCCTGCTTGTACAGGCAAAACCTTTAAAAAAAAACTTTTTTGAGAACTTCAGCATTTTTGAGGACTTTGAAAAGTAGTATATAATTTAGTCACTGTGTTCCTAGTGTCTATGGAATATTAGGGCTTGACTGAAGGAGCCTAAGAGAAGCAGCAGCCTTCCCTAGGGAATCGGAAGAAGGTGGAGGGTGAATATAGGGGGGAAGTGTCCTGGAGGAAGACAGCTGCAGAACCCTGGCCACGGAGCTCCAAACTCAGAAAGCAGCACACAGGACAGCTCACCAAGCAACGACCACGGTGTGTATATCCAACAAGAGTCACAAAAATGAAGAAAGCACTTTCTTTCCACTCAAGGAAATTACAACCTGTTTGAGGAAAGAGGAACTAGAACTGGCAGAGTGTAAAGCAGAAAATGAAGACTGTGAGACCCCAAGTACCTCAAAGATGCACTGAAGCAATGGGGAGGGTAGCACACAGGGCCAGCGGCACAATTCCACAGGAGCTGGGCACGCTGCCCACGCAACTGCACAGGAGCCAGGCACGTTGCACACACAACTGCATAGGGGCCAGGCACACTGCCCACGCAACTGCACAGGAGCTGGGCATGCTGCACACGCAACTGCATGGGAGCCGGGCATGCTGCCATCTATGTAATTAGATGCCCCAAGATCACACAGTGCTATACACAAGGCTGAAGGATGCTCTCTAGAGGTCATAGTTATATGACAGACAAGAAGTTCTTCCACTACATACACAGTAGCTTCTTTGAACTTCCTTTCCATTTACACATCTGTAACTGGGATCATAAGGGTAACTTCAATGGAGTTCTTGGGATGAAACAAGAAAATTATGGATATATACAATGAAAAAAATTATGTAAGTATATGGAGTTCTGGTGACCATTCTCATAAATTATATGGTCTATATACTCTATACTGCTCTAAAAAAGTATGCGGAATGCTAGTGACTCTAAAAACTTGGCTAAGCGTGGAATTTAAGTTGGGCAGAATCACCAAAATAATTAATACAACAACCATCACAAATGGAGAGCGAAGGAGGTAGGGTTAGGAGGCATACACAGTCTGCACCCAGCTCCAGCTTTCTGATGATTAGCTCATTAAACCATTTCATCTTTCTGAACTTTAAGGTTATCATGATAAAATATCTAGATTTTACTATCTCATAGGCTAAAAACCAAACATACTATATAGTATCTAATAGTACCAATTAAAAAAATAGTTCTCAGCCGGGCGTGGTGGCGCACGCCTTTAATCCTAGCACTTGGGAGGCAGAGGCAGGCGGATCTTTGTGAGTTCAAGGCCAGCCTGGTCTACAGAGTGAGTTCCAGGCCAGCTGGGACTACAGGGAGACCCTGTCTCGAAAAGACAAAAAAAAAAAAAAAAAAGTTCTCTCCCCCACCCCCGTTCTAAAAGGACTAAAGATTTATATATTAAACCTTTTGATGTCTAAAGAAAAGGGATGCAAAATCTGAAGAACTGGGAGGGGGACTAGCAGGGTCAGGGCTTGGACAGTAAAAGGGACAATAAAAATGAGTAGAAATCAGGGTCGGGGAGTGGTGGGCTGAGGCCAGACCACTGGTTTTCTTGACTGTGACCTGGGCACGGCCTTGAATGGTGGATGTCACGAGACAACTCATGAGGTGCAGAGAGTGGTATTCCTTTCGTGGAGTTCACAGTGCATTAGGCAACAGGGTTTTAACCAAAGCGTGTATGATCATAATCATGGCCAAGAATCATTAGATATAGATGTGAGAGAGCAGAGCAAAAAGGGAGAGGGCGCGGAGGAAAGTGAGAAAAGTTCCACAGAAGCTCAAGGTCAGAGTTGTGTCAAACCATACTCAAACGGAGCAAAAGAAATATGTTACTCTAGACAGAGGAAAAAACAAGTGTGTCAAAGAGTGTGTGTGAAGAATTTTAGGTGCCTTGACACCAGCTAAGATCCTGAAACCATCCAGGATATATAAGCAGGGGTGGAGAAGGTGGCAGAAAAAAACAGTGGTTGATCCAGGTGCTGAAGGAACCTAGGATAATTAAATACTATTAATATTATTTTTATTCTCTTCAGATCAGCCTGAAAAAGTTTCAATAGCAAGTAAGAATAAATAAATTCTTATCAACAGAATTCTATCGATGGTCAGTTAAACTAAAGATGCAAAACCCCAAATAGCTAAAGCAACCCTGAGCGAAAAGTACAATACAGGGGGGATTACTTTACCAGACTTCAAGCTATATTACAGGGCTATAGTCATGAAGATAGCCTGGTACTGGCAAAACAAAACAAAACAAAACAAAACAAAACAAAACAAAACAAAAAGACAGACCAATGGATCAAAACTGAAGATCCAAACTTGAGCTCATATAACTTCAGCCACCTCATATGTGACAAAGGGGCCAAAAAAGCTCAGTGGAGGAAAGATAGCATCTTCAGCAAATGGTGTTGGCAAAACTGGATCACCATTTGTAGAAGAACAAAATTAAACCCCTACCTCTCACCCTGTACAAAAATAAACTCCAAGTGGATCAAAGATCTTAACCTGAAACCGAAAACCCTGAAGGTGATAGAAGAAAAAGTCAGCAGCAACCTACAAGACATAGGTGTAGGAAAAGACTTTCTAAATCAAACAGCAGCTGCACAGGAAATAAGGACAACAGGTGATAAAAAAAACTCAAAAGCTTTTGTACAGCTAGAGAATCAAGGAAGTGAAGAGAAAACCCACAGAGTGGGAGGAAATCTTCACCACTGATACATCTGACAGAGCATTAACATCCAGAATACATAAACTACTTAAACAAAGAAGAAAACAAATGACCTACTCAAAAGATATAGAGATGAACAGAGACTTCACCAGTAAGGAAGTAAAGATGGCTGAGAAACATCTTAAAAACTGTTCAACATCATTTATAATTAAGGAAATCCAAATATCCAAATTAAAACCACTCTAAGGTATCATCTCACTCCAACAAGACTGGCCAAGATCAAGAAAACAAAAGACACCAAATGCTGGAGAGGTTGTGGGGAAAGGGGAACACTCATCCACTTCTGGTGGGAATGTAAACTCATACAACCACTGCAGAAAGCAGTGTGGAGAACCCTTAAAAGACTCAAAATGAGCCTACCACCTGACCCAGCCATACCACTCCTAGGTATATACCCAGAAGAATCATCCTACCACAAAGATACATGCACAGCTATATTTACTGCAGCTTTCTTCACAAAAGCAAAGAGCTGGAACCAACCCAAATGCCCCTCAACAGATGACTGGATAACAAAAATGTGGTACAACTGTACAATGGAATTCTATGTAGCGGTAAAGAAAGATGACATCATGAACTTTGCTGGTAAACAGATGGAACTCGAAGGCATTATGCTAAGTGAAGTAACACAGTCCCAGAAAAAAAAAAAAAGGCAAATGATTTCCCTCATTTGTGGATGCTAACACCAAATCCCCAGTTGACAGGCAAACTGAGCAACTTTATTATTATATTTCATTGTATCTGAAAGCGAGTGTGGTATTATAATATGAATCTCTTAATGAGCTCTAGAATTGACCTACCACTTATATTCACACATTGTAATTACCCTATATGGGTGGAAGATATGTATTCACATTCTAAAAAAAAAAGAATGTAAAGTTCTACTTCTTATTACCTGCATGCAACTTTACTGTTAAAATGTGAATCCCTAAACGTGTTTTAGAATTAACCTATAGTTTCTTTTCAAACTTTGTAATTTTGATTTATGTGTGGAGCATATGTATATATGCATATTTTGGAATAATATGAAATTAAAGGGAATAAAAAAAGAGAAAAACCTGTTCAAAGAACTGACCAAACAGCAAACTTCTGCACTGAAAAGTTTTTTATAAAAGAGAAAAAGATGCAAGACAGGACTTAACATGTATGACAGAATCCATGGGCTCTGGCGGGAGGTGGGGGGCATGAAGGGTGGACATGGATTGGGGAATGAGTCTAAATTTGATTAAGAAATGTTGTATGAAATATGCTCAATAAAAATTAACTTAAAAAACTAAAGATATGTAGAAATTCCTACACAGAAATTAATACTCTGAGTGAAAAAAAAATTCATGGAACTGGAAAATCTATGGCTTATATGCAAGACAAGTGTCCCCAAATGAAAACTAGTAGGAGTTAAATGAGAAAAGAGCTTGATCTAAAACTTAGAAAGTAGCAAAAAAAAAAAAAAAGTAGTTTTTAAAATTAAAAAAATTTTTTTTTATGTGTATGAATGCACTGCATGTAGGTTGGTGCACCTGTGTCATGCAATGCTGTGGAGGTCAGATTCCCCTGGAACTAGAGTTAAAGATGGCTCTTAGCCACCACGTGAGTGCTGGGAATCGAACCTGGGTCCTCTGCAAAAGCAGTTGGTGGTCTTAACCACTGAGCCATCTCTCCTGACCCAGAAAGTAGCTTTTATTATTATTTTTTGTCTTCCTGTAGCCACAACTGGCCAGGAACTCCCTATCTAGACCAGGCTTGCTGGGGCTACTGGGAGACCCTGTCTCAAAACAAAACAAAACAAAACAAACAAAACCAACCCCCAAAACTAGTATTGTTTATACATTTTTAAAAAGTATTAAAAAATTCCTGAGTTGATACAGATTAAAATGAAATACAAGGAATATTTCCTAAATTTAAAGATTAAAAAAATTTTGTTTATATGTACATCTGTGTCTCTGTGTGGGTATGTTCACGTGTGTGCAGATGCCCATCTGGAGTGGAGTTGTAAGCCATTGCGATCCACCTGACATGGATTGTGAGGAACTGAACTGATGTCCTCTAGAGGAGCAGCAAGTGCTTAAACTGCTGAGTCAGTTCTCTAGCCTAGCATTAAAACTTCTATTCTACTGGTTTATTCTTGAACTCTTTATTTCTAGTAAGTTAAAAACAATTCCGTTTCATTTTTATTATTTTGTATCTGACATATTGACTAATAGACACTTTCTTTAGTGCCCATGATCTCTCTGCCTCTGACTTCACTTCTGCAAGGGGAGTGTCCAGAACAAGGAAGGAAGGAAGACATAATTTGAGCGCCCTTGTCTCAAGAGGAAGTCCTCTAGGATGACATCACCATCTGCATGAATCACCTTCATGCACTATGATCCACCTTGCAAACAGAGGAAGGAGCACGGCCTGGACTCCCAGGAGCAGGCAGATGAGACATTTAGGCAATGGTGTCTTAGAAAAGCTAGGCAGCGGCTAGCTCCAGGTCCCATGGGGAGAAAGATTATTGAGAAAGGAATATGTACGTGATCTGGGGACTCTAACACTTAGATACTGTAACCCGATCTCACACAATGGAAACTAAGACATAAGGAGGACATCAGCTGATGGCAATCTGCAATTGGATCCAGGCATGGGGTCATCAGTAAGATACTGCCCTCCAAACACTGTTCACTCACAGGACACTCTGCTACACTGAGAGAAATTCGGGTGATGAGCCAGTGAATTATACCGCATTATAGCATATGAATAGATATTAAATAAAAAGGTAAGACTTCAAATGATCAAAAACTGAAAGTTGGAAAGGTAGTTTTAAAATATACTTTTCAATTGTTTTGAACTAAAATCAAATTTAGGACACTGTAGGAAGACATTTCAAACAAAAGCTAATTTTGTTTAATGAACTAACCAGGAAGGCATTGTGCACAGTATTGTGCAACTAAATGCTTAGCTAATTACTGTAAGATCAAATAACTGTTACCATAGTTACCACACGCAGTTTTCCATAATAACTTTTATCACTTCAATAAATCTTTGTGACGCAACAAATATAAAAAGTTTACTGTAACATGACTATAATGTTTTAAAAGGCATACACTGATGGCTGGCCTGCTGAAATCACCTTTCCATAGTTGTCAATGAATAAGGGGTGGGCCACTATCTGGTTGGCTCAAGACTGAAGTGTTTCACTGGCCTCTTTAATAGGCTAAATACTTCAACAGTCAAACTTACCTGGTCCTGTCATATGACAAAAGACAATGGCCTTTTCAGTGTGATTATACTTTGTCTTAGAAGGAGAATAAACACAAGTGCATCCATTTATGAAGCTGTGACTGTCAAGTTCCATGCTGGGCTGCTGACATCTATCAAAACCCAATCCTTCCCACACTACTAGAGGCTTGGGAGCCTGCCCAGTGTCACACAGTTCCTTCTTTGGAGGGATTTCAGCCAAGGTCTAATTCGAAAGCCATGTCTCTGCCCTATTGTACAGTCATATATATATATATATATATATATATGTATATATATATGTACTGGAGAAATGGCCTAGCAGTTAAGAGCACTGACTGCTCTTGCGGAGGACCCGGGTTTGATCCCCAGCACCCACATGGCGGCTGAGAACCATCTTTAACACCAGTTCCAGGGGAAGCCGATGCCCTCTTCCGACCTCCGAGGCATTGCACAACACGGGTGCACAAACCTACATGCAGACAGTACATTCATACACATACAAAAATAAATAAAAATTTTAAAAATTACATATATATAGTCCCATATTTATGGCAATTTCTATGACTGTTTTTACGGTTGCTGCATAGTGTTAAAGTCACACTCGAATGTTAAAAGAGAGTCTGGATATAAGTGACTGGCTGTCTGCTAGTTGAAATGATGTCATGACTCCTCTGGAACAATACTCTTTCCCTGGATATGCTAGGACTTGAGACCTAGTTATATTTCTGCTTCTTTCTTATCACGTGTAGAGCTTAGTCATTTGGTCACCTTCACTCTTTTGATGTCTTACCCATTTTAAAGATCTTAAGGCTAATATTTATAAATAAGTGAAATAGAAAACATGGTATAATAAGTTAAGACCGGTGATAAATTTCTAGGTTGAGTTCGAGGAGATAAAGAAAACCACAGATTCAAACTACAGATTCAAAAGCAGTCTGCTGATGTAAGGCTGTACAGCCTGAGGCAGGTCATCGACTATATTTGGGTTTTTCCCATCTATAAAGCAGGGCAAGAATCCCCACCTACTAACTCCCAGGGACATTATGCTAGGATAGTAATCACTATCAAGATAAAATATAAAACACACATATGATTATAGAGTTGTTAAAAAGCAGGTTTGAAAGCCAGTATCAAAAGGGTAACCAACTGTAATAAAAGCAAGCATGTATGCTCTAGAACCCAGGGGCTTCACTAGTGAAACCTGATTCATACCTATTCAGCATTGTTCCAAAGGTCTCGGTCTGATGAGGTCCAAAGTCACTCCATTGTTGGGTTTCAAAGATGAACAGCTAGGATTCATGTCAGTGACTAAATCAGCCTTTGATGACTCACCTGTTTTAATTGTTCACATTAGAGATAGCCCTAAGGCCGGAAAGTCATAGGAACCCCCAATGCCTAGGTATCAGTCGAGAAACTTGTCCCTTCCCTACCGGTTTCCTTTCCACTACTTCTATTTAACAAGTTACCTACCACGTAAACAGCATTCAAATTTCAGTCTCTTCACACAAGCCGAGTCACTATTTTCTATGTCGACTAGGACGATGCCTCATCACTAACCTCAATCACTGCAAGTCTTAGGAGTGCTTTTCCCTGCCTCTAGTTTTTCCTCTCTCTTAAATCTGTTCTTCATCCTTCCCAGAATGTGACACAATGCTCACCACAACTTGTTTCTGTTTAAGACAATTTGGGTAAGAGAGTCTGCTGGGTAAACATTAAAACCTGAGTTTGGATCCCAGCACCCATGAAAAAAGCCAGGCATACCACTATAGCCCCAGGATTGTGGGAAGCTGAGACAGGAAGATAGCTGGGGCCCGCTGGCCACCAGCCTAGCTCCAGGTTCAATGAGAGTCCCTATCTCAAAGGATGAGGCAGATACTGATAGGATACCTGTCCTTCTTTGGTCCCTGTGCATGTGCACATGAGCACACACAAATAGGGGGGGAAACCCATTTGACACAAGCCACTGTCTTCTGGATAAAATTCAGAATCTTGAGGCAAGACATCCAATTTTTAGGAACTCTCTTGTGTACTATATAGTGTCTCTAAGTGCATATTTCTGTATGTGTGTGAGTGGAGGGATGTGTGTGGGTGTGAAGTCAGAGGTCAACCTCAGGGGTCTTCCTCTGGTGTTGCCCACCTTGCTTTTTGTGACAGAGTCTTTCACAGGTCTGGAGCACTCAGAATAGGTCGGGATGGCTGGCTAGCCAGTGAGCCAGCATACCCAGCCTTTTTAGGCTGATAGAACTCAGGTCTTAATGGTTGTATAAGGAAACTTTACTGACTGAGCTGTCTCCTTAGTGTTCAACTCTCACTTCATTTTTGACTCCTTCCTTATCTTCTAGCCAGTCCTTTCCAGTCGATAGCTCCTCTACTTGCTGCTACTTCATCTGCCACATTCACTGAAAGTTTTGCTACTTGTGAGATGTTTGATTTGGAGAACTATAAGGTCAGAGACAGCCTGGTATAAAGTATATATGTACCAAATAATGCCAAATGAATGCATGAGTGAACCCTTTCAGGCAACAAGGTAACCTATGTTAGCTTGTTCTGTTACACTCTTAGCTTAGAAATACTCTTGGCCGGGCGTGGTGGCACACGCCTTTAATCGCAGCACAAGCAGGCAGATCTCATAAGTTCAAGGCCAGCCTGGTCTACATAATGAGTTCCAGGACAGCTGGGGCTCAAAAGGAAAAAAAAAGGAAAAAAAAAAAAAAAAAAGAACAGAAAGAAAGAAAGAAAAAGAAAAAAAGAAATTTTTTTTTTTTTTTTTTTGGTTTTTGTTTTGTTTTGTTTTGAAACAGGGTCTCTCTCTCTCTCTCTGTAGTCCCAGCTCGCCTGTAACTCACTATGTAGAGCACGCTGACTTTGATCCATCTGCCTCTGCCTTTTAAGTGCTGGGATTAAAAGTGTGTGATACCATACCCTGTTTGACTGATGTTTTAACTTTAGATGATGAAGATGGACTTAGGTTTTTTTTTAATTAATTTATTTTTTAATATATATTTTGTTTTTTTTTTTAATTTTATTTATTTCTGTATGTGTATGAATGTACTGTCTGCATGCAGGTTTGTACACCTGTGTTGTGCAATGCCTCGGAGGTCAGAAGAGGGTGTCAGATTCCCCTGGAACTGGAGTTTCTCCCGGAATTGGGGTTTCAGACGGTTCTCAGCCACCATGTGGGTGCTGGGGATCGAACCCGGGTCCTCTGTAAGAGCGGCTGGCACTCTTAACCGCTAGGCTATCTCTCCAGCCCCTTAATATATATTTTGTACAAGATCATCAAATCTAGACCCGTGTTCCCCACCCTATGCCCCTAACCCCACCAGAGCCATGTATTCTGCCAAACATGCTTTTCTTCTCTTTCTCAGCTCTTCTCAAAATTCTCCATGTGGAAGTTGACTGTTCTGGCAGAAGTTCACTGTTTCAGTCATTTCTTTGATGCAGTCCTTTCTGTTGTTGCTGTTGTGTTGTGTTCCAATATGCATCACTCCCAATTGCTTGGACAAAAGCTCAAGGGCATGCACAGAAATACTTACAACTAGGTAATTGGCACTAGCATCCACAGATGAGGGATACCATTCACCCTTTGTTTTCGGGACTGTGATGTTTCACTCAGCATATGATGTCTCTAGTCCACCATTTCCTGCAAAGTTCATGATGTCATCTTTCTTTACTGCTGCACAGAACTCCATTGTGTAATGTACCACATTTTCTCTATCCACTCGTCAGTTGAGGGGCATTTGGGTTGGTTCCAGCTCCTTGCTATGTGAAGAGAGCTGAATAAACATGGCTGTGCATGTATCTCTGTGGTGGGTGAGTCTTAGAGGGTACATGCCTAGGAGTGATTGGATTGGTCAGGTGGCAAGTTCATTCCAAGTCTTCCAGAGGTTCTCCACACTGCTTTCCATAGTGCTGCACGAGTTTACATTCCACCAGCAGTGGATGAATTTTCCCCTTTCCCCACAACCTCTCCAGCACTTGGTATCATTTGTTTTCTTGATCCTAGCCCGTCTTATTGGAGTAAGATGATATCTTAAAGTGGTTTTGATTTGCATTTCCTTAATGATTAGTTGATGTTGAACACTTCTTAAGGTGTTTCAGTCATCTCTAATTCCTCACTTATGAAGTCTCTTGTCAGCTCTTTGCTCCATTATTGAGTGCTATTTGTTTTCTTCTTTGTTTTTTGAGTAGTTTATATATTCTGGAAATCAATGCTTTGTTTTAGAGTTTCGCCAGTGAATGTTTCCTCCCACTCTGTTGGGATTTCTCTTCACTTCCTGGATTGTTTCTTTTCATGTACAGAAGCTTTTGAGTTTAATGAGGTCCCATTTGTCATCTGTCAACCTTAATTCTTGTGCAGCTGCTGTCTGAATTAGGAAGTCTTTTCCTATGCCTATGTCTCTGTAGTCTGTCTCAACTTTTTCTTCTATCCTTTAGAGTTTGGGGTTTCACGTTGAGGTCTTTAATCCATCTGGAGTTGATTTTGTACAGGGTGAGAGGTAGGGTTTAATTTCATTCTTCTACAAGTGGTGATCCAGAATGCACAACCATCACTTGCTGAAGATGCTGTCTTTTTCTCTTGGCCCCCTTGTCAAATATGAGTTGGTGAAATTGTATGTGCTCAGGTTTGGATCTTCGGTTTGTTTCCATTGGTCAACAGGTCTGTTTTTGTGCCAGTACAGGCTGTTTTTATGACTATAGCCCTGTAGTAGTATGTTTGAAGTCTGGTATAGAGATCCCCTCTGTGTTGCTCTTTTCACTCAGGGTGTTTTGGCTATTCGGGTCTTTTTGTTTTCCAAATGAATTTAAGGACTTTTTTTCCCAAGCCTGGAAGAAACTCTTGGGGATTTTTTGGGATTGCGTTAATCTATACAAAGGTTTTGGTAAATGGACATTTTACAATGTTAATTTCCCAATCTATGAGCATGGGATGTTTTCCATCTTCTGATATCTTCTTCAATTTCTTTCTTTAAGGGTTTAAAAATTTTGTTGTAGAGATCTTTGGTGTCTTTGGTTAAGTTTGTTCCTAGCGTATTTTATTGTTTTTGATAGCTATTGTGAGTGGAAGGTCTCCCTGGTATTCCTTCTCAGTTGGCTTGTTTTTGGTGTAAAGAAAGGCCACTGATTTTTTTTAGGTTAATTTTGTATCCTGCCACTTTGCTGAAGCTGTTAATCGTTTCTAGGAGTTTTCTGGTGGAATTTTTAGCATCCCTTAAGTAAACAATCATATCATCAGCAAATAGGGATAGCTTGTCTTCCTCTTTTCCAATTAGTACTCCTTTAATTTCCGGACTTAGGATATTTTGTTATTGAGACTCAACTGAACTGAGCTACACCTCAGTTACAGACCTAAATGACTTGAGGTTGCCCTTTAAACTTTGAATTTAATCAGATTCCATGAACTACTGTTGAGAGCAAGTGCTTAAAACAGAAGGGTGTCAATGATTTTGCAGGGAGCTGTGATCACTACATGCTCACATCTGTTAGAACCACTGCTGTAAGAAACACCTCTATATCCATGCCGTAACAGGCACAGGAAATGAACTCATCAGGTAGAAAGCAGAATGCAGAGGTGTCATTCTACTCTGCCATAGTTTGTGTGCTTCGTAGACGCAGAGAAAAGGTGAAAGAAATACAGCATTATATTTCCTTGCTCTGGGAAGCTACTGAACACATAAGACCGACCAACCACACACTACCTAGCTTCTTTATCTCAAAGTAAAAGAGTCAAACAGGTCTTAGTCCATTTTGGGCAATAAGCAATGATAACTGCCCACGTTTTGTAGAAATAAAACAGAATTATAAAACACAAAGACATATTAAAGTCAGGATCTCTCCTCCGATATTTGCCATTTAACAGGTGACATTTAGATGTCTACTCAGCATCAAGGGAGAAACACCCTTCACCACAGAAACACTACAGGTCATGTGCTGCTCATTCAGTGAGCCAAGCTTCCTCTTCTGAAATACCCTTCCTCCTCCTGGAGCTCAATTGTCATTTTCTGAGTCATGAGTTCTGATATTCAGCCCTGGATCTGAAAGATCTTGGCATCACTGCTACAACACCATTCTTCTGGAAGCGACTTCCTTTCCTGGCTTCAGCACTATCCTGGGTTCTTCTGCCTCTTCCACCTTAGACTATTCCTCTTATAACACACTGACCATCTTCCAGGTCAGTGGTGCTGTGTGCATCTCTATCTTCTCTGTTGTTCCTGCAAAGACTTCAGCATTAAACTTGGATGTGTGACTCTGAAATAATTCATTTTTAGCTTTGATCTTTCTCCCCATTTGCAGGTCCATCCCTGTAACAACCTAAGGGATATTTTAACTACTTAGAGAATGTATCTGAACCGGAAAATACAACCTTTACCTCTCCTTTTCTTCTACTAGTTTCTCTACATTTTTGTTAATGGATTCATCATTCTCTAGGGCACTTAGGATGGAATGCTAGAGTCTTTTTCTTTTTTTTTTAAGCCTCTTCCTCCTAACAATTAGCAGATCTAGATTAATAGTAACTTCCTCTGCCATTTATCTCACAGCAGAGGAACCTGACATATTTTTCCTTTCTAATTTCACTAACCAAATGCTAGCTTGTACAAAAAATTGTTCAAACATACAATTAAGTGCCCTTCCTGTATGTTTGTTTCTCTGATTAACCTTTTTATAGCATGAGCTTTAAAAGTATATTCCTGGGGGTTGGAGAGATAGCCTAGTGGTTAAGAGCACCGACTGCTCTTGCAGAGGACCGAGGTTCTATCCCCAGCACCCACATGGCAGCTGAGAACCGTCTGTAGCTCCAATTCCAGGAGAACTCCAGTTCCAGGGGAATCCGAGACCCTCTTATGACCTCCGAGGCATTGCACGACACGGGTGCACAAACCTACATGCAGACAGTACATTCATACACATACAAAAATAAATTAAAAAATTTTAAAAAAGTCTATTCCCACTCCAGTCTTCTACAGCTCCACATGACCTAAACAATAAGCATTATGTTCTCAGCCCGAATTCAGCTCCTCATCAGTATGGTCCAGACCTTCTAGTTTCACTTCTAGTCTCCCAAAAGAGCACTATGAATATAAAAGCCCCTATACATATTGGTCTCCTACAGCAAAGCAATAAAGGGAACACATATTTTGGAAAGGAATTTTTCTTTACATGTCGGATTCTCAAACCAAATGATCAATGCCTATAGGTATCAATCAGTTTTTATCCTGTGATATTCTTAGGGCTGCAGTTATTTAAAAATAATTACTTTTATTTTATGTGTAATGCCTGCATGTAGGTAGGTGCACTCGTGTTGTACAGTGCCCTCAGAGGTCAAAAGATGGCATCAGATTCCCTGGAACTGGAGTTATGGATGGTTGTTAACGGCCATATGGGTGCTGGAAATTGAATCCGGGTCCTCTGAAAGAGCAGCTGGTGCTCTTAACCATTGAGCCATCTCTCCAGCCCCAAGTTAATTCTTAACACCTCTCTTCCTTCCTTGGTAACAGACACTGAAGTTTTTAAAAGTAAAATCCCTTTGCCTTCAATTTCCTTATCTCTACTAAGACTTAATTGCAAAGGAAAACCAAACTACTTCTGCTCTGTCATGTATTGTACCTTCAATTTCTAATCTCAAACTTCTAGTACTTTCCCAACAGATCTACTGGACCTGAATCTCAGAGATGGCCTTTCTGAATTTTTTTCAGGCAAGTGTAAAGAAAATGATCAGTTACAGAGTTTTCTATTCTTTCCTATATACTGTAAGATTTAACTTTAGAAAACAAGATTATAGCAAAGATAAATATCTCCACATATTCTAATCGATTTCCCTAAACAAAATATGGACAGTGTTAACTGGGTTTGACTATTTTTATTATTCAAAGAACTTCAGTCAGATGTGGTGACTCACACACACTTATAATCCTGATACTCAGGAGGCTTTAGCAAGAAACCCTCTTTCAAAGGACTCTTTCCCTGCCCTCCCAAAAAGTCATTGTAGTTTATAGAAATTTTAAAGTTTATGTAGTTTGTTTTATTTGAGATAATGTCTTATCATGTTGTTCAGGGTGACCTTGAACTTGGGATCCTCTGGTCCAAGGTAGCTGGGATTCTACACATGTGTACTGTGCCCACCTGATTTTATAAATCATGTTGCTGAGTGCGCAGCTGCTATTCTCCTCTGTGATAGTGTAATGATTAAGAGTACATACTAAGGCTATACTTTCAAGGATCATTTCTATAGTTCGTAACTAGAGAAGTTTCTGTGACTGTGTAGAACCAGAAACCATGAGGATGAAACGTAGTGCTTCCTCCTGAGCGTGAAGCCGGCTTTTAGTGTTGCTCTGTTGCAACTCCTATCTGCCATTGATGATCGTTCTACTCTTCCTTTGGGAGAGTTAGACAGAGCAAGTGCAGTCTGAGTGCGTTAAAAAAAAAAAAAAAAAAAAAAAAAGAGCACATACTTTCTCCCAGCTTACTCAGGGTTAGTTCTATTCATTTTACTTTTTGTTTGGTTAGTTTGGGTTCTTTGTTTTGACACAAGTATCACTATGTCACTAGGCTTGCTTCAAACTCACAATCCTCCTACCTTATCACCTCCCAAGTGCTGGTATAACAGGTATATATCAACCATGCCTGCCTTCTTAATTCAGGTCACAAAATTTAGCTCTAGTCAAAGTAACTATCTTATAATTTTCCCTCACCAGACAACTCATGCAGAGGCACTCATAAATAGAACAATTTAAAAGAACAGAGGGTGCATGATACAAATTCACAGAAAAAATGCACAGAAAGGTAAAAAATGAGCCTTAAGGACATTCTCAAATAATGGAGCTTAGAAGCCTTAAGGAAATTCAAAAGCAGCAGAGACAACTGGGCATTTGAAGAGGAGTGATGAGAAGAACATGTGACGTGGAGCCAAAAAGTCTTGGTTCAAATGCAGGCTCTGTTCTTCAGGCCATATGACTGGGCCTCTCACAGTAGTGAAGGCAAGTGGCACCGGGGTGATGACAGTGAGGGTAAAAACAAAGCACAACAACCTGGGCTGGAGAGATAGCCTAGCGGTTAAGAGCACCGACTGCTCTTGTAGAGGACCCGGGTTCTATCCCCAGCACCCACATGGCAGCTGAGAACCGTCTTTAACTCCAGTTCCAGGGGAATCCGACACCCTCTTCTGCGGCATTGCACGACATGGGTGCACAAACCTACATGCAGACAGTACATTCATACACATACAAAAAGAAAAAAAAAAAAAAAGAAAAAAAAACAACAAAGCACAACAACCTGAGCTAGTCAGGGTGAGTAATATTTGTATAGAAAAATCTGAAAATCAATGTCAACTATCTATGATGAATAATATATAATCTGAAGTAAATTTTAGGTTCTGACTTTGTACTTGAGCGATTCACCTCACTTTCCTCATTTTAATCCTGGCTCTGTCAGAACCTGTATAGATTTACATTTTAAAAAATACTGCATAAAATACTGTTTACCTTGATTACTGAGGTTTTGGTGCCGTCTTAAATTCTGTACTTGAGAGGACGGTCCTACCTTAATTCTAACTCTGCTCTGGTTCTAGGATCTCTCATTTGTACAAATCCTGACAATGAAAACAAAGAACCGCAGGGCAGCTGCAGAGACTTAAACTGGGCTCTGAAGACATATGTAGTCTTTCTAGGAGTATTTTAATAAGATCTAGAAGAGTTAACAGATTAAATGATGGCACAATAAAGCACTCAGCACTAACCACCACACTGCCTTGCTCTTTTCTGTTATCATGTGTTCATGGCCTTCCGGGATCTTACTGGGTTCTGAAGCCACTCTAAGAACTGCCTGCCTTGCACTGGACAGTGTTGCCTGGAATGACAGTCAGGGAGGGGACCCCAGAGAGGCCACACGAGGTATCTCCTGAGCACATCAATTTAACCCATTCTTTAGAGGCTTATTTTTTTGACAGGAATGCAAATGGAATAAAAAAAATTTAAACAAATGCTAGGCTTAAAAAAAGAAACTTCCTAAAAAAAAAAAAAAGAAACTTCCTATTCACAACAGGTCATTTGGGGCTATGCAGCAGCTTTTCTGCAACATCCCCTCTGGGACTTTAGAAAGCCAGTCAAACACTAGCAGAACCTGGAGAACAATGCACAGCAGTCTCTGCCTGAGTCATTAGAGCACTTTCCATGGGAGACTGAGCCAGGTGTTAGTAGTGTTTCAAGCTGAAGAAAGCTGTTTGAGAGATTATTATTGTTGTTGTTGTTGTTGTGTTTTTTCTTTGTTTATGGTTTTCTCTGAAGCAAGGTTTCAATGTGTAGTCCAGGTTAGCTTCAAACTAGTCATGCTGGAATGAGCTCAGTAGCAAGAGTACGTGCCCAGCATGTGTAAAGCCCTGCATCACCCAAACCAAGCAAACCTAACACAGTAATAGAAGACCACAGACACTAAACTGAAGGATGCTTCCATGAATAGTAAAGACTTTATGATACTGAATATGGACTGAGTGTGAACACCTAGCTGCAGTGTTTTTGAGGGAAAACCAGACCTGTAGTATCTCTAACCTTCTGTAGTTGCCCACCTTCCATTCCTGACCTAGACTAACAAAGCTGGGCTTAGCTCACATGCACTTACTGTGCACAGTATCCATATAATAATGGTTGTTAGTTAACTTTAGACAGTGAACCTTGTGGATAGTTACACAAAAAGTTAGAGGAAATGACTCAGCAGTGACTTGGTTCACTCACAAAACTGACTTTTCTCCCCTTCCCCACTGAAATGGAAACTGAATTTGTCAGAGCTACTGAACACTATTCTCCATATCCTTCATTTAGCACATCCATCTATGGTCTAATGTAGTCATGTTCTCTTAAAATATCCTTGTTGTAGGAATTCTTAAAATTAAGCAATGACAGAATAGTGAAAGGATCAGCTAGATCCAGGCTCTCATATGAGAAGACAGTTGAGCCCAGAGAAGAAAAGGAAATATCCATGGTTCAACATGCAGCAAGTGAGGGAACCTGCAGAGCTAGAGAAGTGCAGCCAGAGTTCACTCCATGAAGCAGAGCCTGCCCTATACTGCAATCATCTTCAGCTAGGCTTTATCTTGGGGGAGTGCTGTTACTTAGGTGACTTCATCTTTGTCTTCCTGGGCTCCATTCTCAAAAAGAGCACTGTCACAATGGGCTGACACTAGTGACCTAGCCTAAGGAAGGAGACTCTCTAAGTAAAGTCACATGAAGGGTCACTCCCTTCTACTACACTGACTCACCACAGAGACATCTCCTCCCAGGTAAAATGCCCTGACCAACCCCAGGGGAATAGCAGATGCATTCTGGCTCTGGCTCTGATACTGACTCGTCTCTAGGACATCAATGAACCTATATGGAACATTTAAAAGAAAACTAAAGAAATATTTACTGAACAACTTTTATGGATAATATCATGTGTCAAGAGGTGAAATAGACACCCTATACATGGTCTAATGATGCTGAGTTCTTAGAGTTGACAAGTGCTGGGCTAACTTCATGATCACACTGAATTTTCTTAAACGTAAGGACAGATGGTTACTCTTCCCACTTCACAAATATAGAAACAAAGCCCACGTTAGTGCTCAATACAGAACTGCAAGGTTCCAAGAACCTTGTCCAGAGGCTGCCTGGCACAACTACTTTCTTAGCAGCAAGGATGAAGCAGGGTTTCCCTGGACGGAAAGCCACAGCTAGTTAACTCCAAAGTCTAGTGTGGCGGACACAAAGGCACAATGAGCTCCAGACCTGTAGCACAGTGGAACTGCAGCACAGTGTAACCTGAGAAAGTGAGCTCCAGAACCACAGCACAGTGTAACCCAAGAAAGTGAGCTCCAGAACAACAGCATGGTGTAACCTAAGAAAGTGAGCTCTAGAACTGCAGCACAGTGTGTAACCTAAGAAAGTGAGCTCCACAACCACAGTACAGTGTAACCCAAGAAAGTGAGCTCCAGAAACCCAGCACGGTGTAACCTAAGAAAGTGAGCTCCAGAACCACAGCATGGTGTAACCTAAGAAAGTGAGCTCCAGAACCACAGCACGGTGTAACCTAAGAAAGTAAGCTCTAGAACTGCAGCACAGTGTAACCTAAGAAAGTGAGCTCCAGAACCACAGCATGGTGTAACCTAAGAAAGTAAGCTCTAGAACTGCAGCACAGTGTAACCTAAGAAAGTGAGCTCCAGATCTCCCAGGACCAGCTGAGGCAAGGTAGGTAGGCAGCAGCTGGGTGCTTGAAACACCTTGCTAGGGTAATAAGGCAAGAAAAGGAAATTAAAGGGGTTCTAATTGGAAAAGAGGAAGTCAAGCTATCCCTTTTTGCTGATGATATGATCGTTTACTTAAGGGATGCTAAGAGCTCCACCAGAAAACTCCTAGAAATGATTAAGAGCTTCAGGAAAGTGGCAGAATACAAAATAAATGTTAGAAAAATCAGTAGCCTTTCTTTACACCAACAACAAGCAACTGAAGAAGGAATATAAGGAGACCTTCCCACTCACAATAGCCTCAAAAAAATAAAATACCTAGGAGCAAACCTAACCAAAGACACCAAGGATCTCTACAGCAAAAATTTTAAACCCCTGAAGAAGGAAATTGAAGAAGACATCAGAAGATGGAAAAACCTTCCATGCTCATAGATTGGGAAAATTAACATTGTAAAAATGTCTACTCTACCCAAACTCTTGTACAGATTTAATGCAGTCCCCATTAAAATCCCCAAGAGTTTCTTCACAGGCTTGGAAAAAAAAATCCTTAATTTCATTTGGAAAAACAAAAGACCCCGAACAGCCAAAGCAACCTTGAGTGAAAAGAGCAATACAGGGGGGATCTCTATAGCAGACTTCAAACTATACTACAGGGCTATAGTCATAAACACAGCTTGGTACTGGCACAAAAACAGACCAGTTGACCAATGGAACAAAACTGAAGATCCGAACCTGAGCACAAACAATTTCAGCCACCTCGTATTCGACAAGGGGGCCAAGAAGACACAATGGAGGAAAGACAGCATCTTCAGCAAGTGGTGTTGGCAAAACTGGATCACCACTTGTAGAAGAATGAAATTAAAGCCGGGCATGGTGGCGCACGCCTTTAATCCTAGCACTTAGGAGGCACAGGCAGGTGGATCTTTGTGAGTTCAAAGTCAGCCTGGTCTACAGAGCAAGTTCCAGGACAGCTGGGGCTATAGGGAAACCCTGTCTCGAAAAGACCAAAAAAAAAAAAAAAAAAAAAAAATTAAAAAATCTGTAGTTTAATCATGAAGAATTATAAGACAAACCCAAATTGATGGGTGTTCTACAAAGTAACTAGCTAGCCTGTGCTCTTTAAAATGTCAAGGCCGGGAGCTGGAGAGATAGCCTAGTGGTTAAGAGTGCTGACTGCTCTTGCAAAGGACCTGGGTTCGATCCCTAGCACCCACATGGCGGCTGAGAACCGTCTGTAACTCCAATTCCAGGAGAACTCCAGTTCCAGGGGAATCCGACACCTTCTTCTGACCTCCGCGGCATTGCACGACACGGGTGCACATGCAGACAGTATATTCATACA
>VZQC01014125.1:1851768-1871622 GCA_009823505.1 Rhizomys pruinosus | reverse complement strand
TCAGCATCAGCTACACCTCACCTGCCTGGAAATACTGTGCAGCAGTGGCAGCCATATGTCTGTATATCCCAAATCTAATTGGCTATTAGCTCTCTCCTTGGAGGAATAATTCACAGCTGATGCCACAAGCTTACATCCTCTAGTGGTTAGGAGATGTTATAAGCCACAGTAAGACCTTGTCATCTTTTACAGAAAAAATATAATTCATGGATTAGCATACCATCCAAACATCTGTGTCTATACCAAAGTAACCTACCATAATAAGTAGTACTGTTTAAATACCTATATATCTAACTGCTTGTGCTTCATTAGTAGGACTGAAAGGTTATTCCTGGACAAACTGTCAACCCATGAAAGGAAACAGCCAGAACTGATCAGAGTCCAAAACGACATCTCCAGAGAAAGTAGACTGTTTTGCTTCTCATCTACCAGTGCCCCTTTTCTAAGCCTAGGGAACTATCTGCGGAAGAGGGGGCGTGGTAGAATGTAAGGGCTGCGACTGGGGTGAATGGTGAAACTACAGCAACATGGTCTGGACACTTATTTGATCAACATGATTGTACACACAAGCCCCACCAGCTGGATGGTGGGAGCCTTGGGCTGTGTGGGTTTGGGCATAGCTGCTTGCAAATTGGTTTTACATGAAGGATGCTTATACTCATAACTTACTACTTATTGTTAAAAAAAAATTAAAAAATTGGAAAAAAAACAAAGCAAGTCATTTTCCAGTATCATACAGAATGCATAAACTTCTTGCCTTAAACAAAACTTTGTTCTTACCCAAACCCTTCTTCGACTTGTGAAGACAACCCATTTCCCCATGTCTTAGGCCAATGAGGGCAGAAAGGAGAAACTCCCCAAACTTCATAGTTACTAGTACAAAACTGGGATCTCCTGGGGCACCTTTTGATGCTTCTTGCTTACTGTGAGCCAACCTTTATTTCTACTTCCTTAGGAGATTATATTAAAATGAACCTCTTTCTTCAACACAGCTACAAATCCCAGCTTTATTCTCTTTTCCTGTCTCCTACTTCACAGAAAAAAGAAGTCAGCAATTATAATCTTCAGTTTCCTGCTTTATTCCTATAAAATCATTCATGTCTATACCTGTCCTTAGTGTTATCCTCCAACTTCAAGTACTGCCCTTGATACTTCGTCCTGTTTCCAGATACATGGTCTTTTATAGGTCTCATTTTAGTTTTTCCGCTCAATCTTTTCCCTTTTAATGCCATAAGCTCTTTGGGTCATATAAGCATCTTCCCAAACCACACCATCACCATCCCTGCCACACACCCGCCCTGCTCTCATGGAATGTGCTCTTCTCTAGCTATTCTTCAACCCTTAGTTACACCAATGCTGTCTCTTTTCCTCTTCTGCATCCACTTAGCATCAGCATCTTCCTTTGCTCAGTCTGGCTAACAGCATCAGAATGACATCTCAGCTATCCTCACTGACCCAGGACACAGCCTCTGTCTTCCAACTTTCCTCTTGTGGTTTGAGACACAACTCCTTGTTGGTTCTCCTAGAACTTCTTGGATCATTTTCCCCTATCTCTGGTGGGCTCATTTTCTAAAATCATCTTTTTATGTCAGAGTGTTCCTAGAGTTCCATCCTCCCATCTCTTCACTGAATATTTTTTTCCCTGGGGTGCTAATAATTTCAATTACCACTTCTGTGAAATTGAGTGCCAAATCTATTTGCAGCTTAAGTCTCCTTTATTTTATTGTATTTTATTTTTTTGGTCTTTTTGAAACAAGGTCCCTTCTTTTGTAGCTACAGCTGGTCTGGATCTCACGGAGATCCCCCCTGTGTCAGAGCTCCATAGATGTCACAGACTCAAGCCCAGCACGTTGAAGTTGAAATCTTAGCTCTGTTCTACACATTAAACTCCTTAGATTCCACTTCTTTCCCCTTTTGGTGGCACAGGCATCTAATCCTCACTTAACCAAAAACTCTAGAGAGTCTTCCTTCATTTTCAGTTTAGTTACCAGGAAGTAACTCTGTTTTTTTAAATCCCTACTTCAACAATAACCACCACCTACTTGCTAGTTCTTGAATCCAGGCCCTTGTCTTTGCCTGAACAACTCAAGGGCTACATAACTGTCCTAATGCTTCCAGTCTGTATGTGCATGGTTTCGGGAGACAAGGTTTCACTTTGAGGCCCAAGCTTACCTAGAACTTGCGGCAACCATACTACCACAGTTTCCTAAGTGCTAGGATTACAGGCATGAGTTACCATACCCAGATTCCTTCTAGTCTTACTCTCAAATTCACCTTGTTTATCACTGATGGAAAAATCTATCTTAAAACACATCTGATCACAGTGCTCTGATACTACACATAATACAATACCCAAACCTCAAACTGTCTGTCCACAATATGCCTTCAGCTGGCAGCCAAGGGCTCCATGAGTCAACCTTTGCCAGTCTCTCTGGCTGTATCTTCAGCATGCCCACAGCTGGCTTGGTGTTCCAACACTACTTCTCCTGCACATTGCTTTCTGTCTCTCTTCTTCTGATCACACTGTTGTCTCTGCCTAGAACACTCACTCCACCCTTTTCCTCCATCCCTTCATCCAATTTACCGTGAGTCACAGAAGACCATTCAGTTATCATCTCTTTGAGGATCCATTCTTTGAAAGTGAAGGAAAGGATTAGGTGTCTCCCCTCAGTGCTATAATTCTACAGTGTTTCAATCTGCAAACAAATCACTCTGACACTCTACTCTGTCGCACATCTGCATTTGGAAAGGGCCTGGTTTCACACAGCATCAGCTGAAACACCACTAAATGCCATATTTTACTGGCACGGTCACAGAGTCCAGATTCAAAGTGAGAGGAGACACCTCATCTTTGGATGGAGTGTCAAAGAATTTTGCAGGGAGGGGGATCCTTTTAAATCCTCTACATTCTTCTATGTGGCTGTGAGCTCTTCCAGGACTCAGCTGACACTAGTGAAATGAATTGATTCATCCTAAATCTGAACTGCCTTCAAAGAGCTTTCTAGCTGCAGTCAGCATCAGCATGGCTGATTTCAGCCACGTCAATTACTAACAGGCTCAAGTCTCAAAGGAAATCAGGCTTAAAATCCATAAGATTTTAGAAATGGGAGGAATCATGAGTTAATTAAATGATAGTCCTTAATTTTATCAAGAGCAAGTGAGGTCTGGTAGATAAAAGAATACAACAACTGAATTGGAAAATAATGTATGAAATGCACAAAGCATCAATAAAAAAAAAAGAATACAACAAAGAAACTGGGGAGGGTATCATTATATAAAGACAGCAGTGATTCAGGAATTGCTAAATAGGGAAGTATATTCTATTTACTTGCTGACTTTATTTCAGCAAGTCACAACTAATTAAACTTCAAAACCTGAATGAATGTTGTTAATTTTCTTTCTTATAAAAGGGGACATGGTTTACTTGTAAAAACTGGATCCTGTTTATAGCTATCATTGTAATTCAGTTACATGATGACACATCACATCTTGGTGAAATGTTCTTCGGCACACTAATAACTCAAATACTATGCATGGACATGTATGTAGCTATTACATTCAATCGGAAATGATACATAAGACCGTTGTTTTCAGACATCCTTAAATATGACAGAGTGAAACAGAGATGTCGGCAACAGAATTATAGAATTTTAACTGTTAAATGCTATTAAAGTAAAAAAAAATAATTACATACCCACAAGGATCAAATTATAAGATTAATTATAAAAGGAAAGGGTTTGCTTTGTTTTGCTTTGTTGAGACAGAGTCTCAATATGTAGCCCAGGATGGCTTCTGGATCCTCCTGCTCTTGGCCCCTAAGTGCTGGGATTTTAGGCAAGTCCCATTATTACTGACTAGAGGGTGAGTTTTGATGGAATACAAACTACAAAATTAGTTTGCTGAATAAGGAGAGATACCCAGTGGTTGCCTTCAGAAACATGGTTTGCCAAAAAACAAAAACAAAAACAAAAAACCCACTTACTCTCTTCTAGACTTTCCAAGGAGCTTCTCAAGACACTAAGTACCAAGAAATGCCAATAAAATGCCCCTAAAGGAAAAACTATGGTTATTGTCAATCAAATGAGTATGTAGCAGCATTTTACCAAGACAAAGTATAAAATCACTTTCCCCCAAAGGAATGAACATTTTTCTTCTTTGTTAGAACTGCAGGCGGATCTCTGTGAGTTCAAGGCCAGCCTGGTTTACATAGCAAGTTCCAGGACAGCTGGGGCTACGGGGAGACCCTGTTTCAAAAAAGACAAAAAAACCCCAAAACAAAACAAAACAAAACTGCTCCTGCATAGTAGAACATTTAGGAATTAGAATAATTATCTTGTAAGCCAGACTACTTATATAACTGCATCTTACACTCTGCAGAGGAATTCTATAATAAATAAATTAAATATAATAATAAACAGCAATTCTATAATAAAGACATGAGGTGCTGGTGTTAGGCTCCTTATCTCCTGTTCCTGTCCTGTGTTTAGGAAGCTACTACTGGTCCAGGGTAACAACTGAGCAATGAAACATCCCCCAGGAACAGATCAGAGTTAAAAAAAAAAAGAGAGTAAAACCAAACTAAACAAAACAAAAACAAACACGCCTTTAATCCCATCGCTTGGGAGGCAGAGGCAGGCAGATCTCTGAGTCCAGTCTGGTCGACATAGCAAATTCCAGGGCAGATGGAGCTGCAGGGAGACCAAAAAAACAATGACAGTAAAAACAACAACAAAACAAAACAAATCAAACAAAACCCTCATCATCTATTTGAGAGATAATGCAGGAATTCCCCAAGCCTCCACCCATAAGGATCACATCTTTTTCCTCAGAGCTAAAAAAAACAAAAAAACAAAACCCAGCTACAAGCCCCGCCTCCCCCCAGTGTTTCCCTTATGAAACTGGAGGAATACTCTTTGTTATGCGCCTACTGTGGGCAAAGCTTTGGGCTGAGCGTAAAAGGTTCAGAATCTGCTTCTTTTTTCTTTTTGAGACAGGGTCTCTCTGTAGCCCCAGCTAGCCTGGAACTCCTATGAAGACCGCTGGGCTCAATCTCAGAGAGATTCACCTACCTCTGCCTCAAAGTGCTGGGATTAAAGGCGTGCACCACCACACTGCTTATATTTCTTAATTCCAGTTCTCTAGTGCATAAGGCAGTTTAGCATCCTTCAAAAACAAGGTAACGTGCAGCCCACATAAATGTAAATGAGTACCTATCCTATTTACCTGCTGTTATTTTTTATTTTTTTGGCTTTTCAAGACAGGGTCTCCCTGTAGCTCCAGCTGGCCTGGAACTCACTCTGTAGACCAGGCTGGCCTTGAACTCACAAAGATCCACCTGTCTCTGCCTCCTGAGTGCTACAATTAAAGGCATGCGCCACCATGCCCAGCTGCCTCCTATATTTTTTGTGTGTAAACTAGACTGACTTAAGAGAAATAGCAGGCCTGGCATGGTAGGACACACTAGCACTAGAGAGGCTGCAGCAAGAATATTACCTTGAGGACTATCTGGGCTACCCAGCATGTACCAGGCCAGAGAGAGCTACAAAGCAAGACCCTGCTTCAAAACAGAAACACACACACACACACACACACACACACACACACACACACACACACACATGTATGGCAGTAACATGAAGAATGAGGAAAGAGTTATTTCCAATCTGAAGTATCAAATAAAGAAAATAACAGTATCACTAATAACTTATTTGCCAATTAAAGCAGTAAATTGTTTTGTTTTGTCTTTTTGAGACAGGGTCTCCCTGTAGCTCCAGCTGAACTCACTCTGTAGACCAGGCTGGCCTTGAACTCACATAAATCTGCCTGCCTCTGCCTCCCAAGTGCTAGGATTAAAGGTGTGTGCCACCACGCTCGGCTTAAAGACAGTTCTTAGCCTCTATGTGGGTGCTGGGAATCGAACCTGGGTCCTCTACAAGAGCAGTCAGTGCTCTTAACCGCTGAGCCATTTCTCCAGCCCCTTTTTTGTCTTTTTGAGACAGGGTCTCACTATAGTTCCAGCTGGCCTGGAACTCACTATGTAACCAGGCTGGCCTTGCACTCACAGAGGGCCACCTGGCTCTGCCTCCCAAGTTCTAGTATTAAAGGCATAAGGCATCACACCAGCTATAAAATATTTTTAATTTTTTAAAAAATTTTTGTGGAAGGGTCTCCCTTAGCCCTAGCTGGCCTGGAACTCACTATGTAGACCAGGAGGGCCTTGAACTCACAGAGATTCGCCTGTCTCTGCCTCTGGAGTGCTGGGATTAAAGGCATACCTCATCATGACCAGACAATATTTTTATGTGTATGCATTATTTCATTTAGTCCTACCACAATCTTTGTGTATTCACATGTATGTGCACAGAGGCCAGAGAAGGACATTGGTGGCCCTCTCTGCTTTATTCCCTTTAGACAGGGTCTCGCCGAATTTGAGCTAGGCTAGTGCCCAGCAAGCCCCTCTTGGCGGGGGGTGATCCTCTTGTCTCTGATCCCAACAGTGCTGGGTTACATGTCTAGCTGGGTGCTGAGATCTGAACTCAGGTCCTCACAAGTGTACACTCTTATCTACTGAGCCATCTCTCCAGCTACCCCTACCACCGGATGAAGTGATTTGCCACAGGGACACAGCTGGTGGTAAGGATGATTACCTGGCTCCTGGTTCTGTTTTACAGTGAAAGGTCCCTTAATTCCTGACCTGTCCACCAAGCATATACCTCCATTTAATCTACTCTATGTACTGCTCTTCTACACTATAAAATTTAAACATATGCTTCCATTAATAAGATAACTTAGAAATGAATAAGCACAGTTGATTTTAAGTCATCAACTGCCAGATTAAAAGAGCCCTTTAGTTATATGATGCCCAACTATTTCATACACAACTAAAGAAACAAATGCTGCTGTTTACAGGATCTTGATATGCACCAATTTTAGAATATTTGAATATGAGTGTATAAGTATTCAAACTGACAAATCACCCTGTGTGTCTGTTCACCTGTTTGTTCCTTTCTCCCTTCTACTATTCTTTTCCAGGGAATTACCAGAGCTTCTCTTTATTAGCTTCTTGTAAGCTGTTCAGACAACTGGGTCTTTGTGCTAAGGACTCCCTCCCCTGGGGACTGCCATCACTTGCTAGGCTTCCCAGACTTCTCCAGAAGGTCTCCCTCAGTGCTGTCTTTGAAGCTGACTTCTTTCCTCACACTCCACACCAGCTTTCACTGTTTGCCTCCACAGTGACAATGTGGCAATCTCTTAAACCCAGCAGCATGCTAAAAAGCCTCAGCACACACAGCTCCATTTCTTTCTGGGCTCCATGTCATGTGGGGGCCGCAAACAATGGGGTTTTATTTGCTGTTTACCCTGGGCCCTCTCCCTAAACCCATTCCTGCCTCCTTGTTTTAATTAAGAATGTTTTTTTCCAATTTCAATTTTATGTGTATGAGTGTTTGCTTGCCTGCAATATCTGTGAAGGCCAGAAGACAACAGTGGACCCAGGGAGCCAAACCTGGGTCTTATGCCAAGAGCAGCCAGTGTTCTGAACTACTGAGTTGTCTCTCCAGTCCTCTGCTTCCCTATCGTATTTGCTGATGGGTATGGGTGCTATCAACATTTGTCTATTTATCCTGTAGCTATCTTACAGTTTTATTGGAATTATATCATTATTATTATTTGGTCCTTTTATATATATATATATGTGTATGAATGTACTGTCTGCATGTATGTTTGTGCACCCATGTCGTGCAATGCCGTGGAGGTCAGAAGAGGGTGTCGGATTCCCCTGGAACTGGAGTTAAAGATGGTTCTCAGTTGCCATGTGGGTGCTAGGGATCGAACCTGGGTCATCTGCAAGAGCAGTCGGTGCTCTTAATCACTAAGCCATCTCTCCAGCCCCTATTATTTGGTCTTTTTGAGACAGGGTCTCCCTGTAGCCACAGGCTGGTGTGGAACTATGTAGACCAGGCTGGCCTTGAACTCACAGAGATCTGGCTGCCTCTGCTGGGATTAAAAGTCAGATTCTAAAAAATAGTAAACACCAATGATTATTTAAAGACGTTAAACTACAGTGATAGAATGCAAAAATGTTCAGTTCTTTCCTTCCTCCTTTTCTAGTGAGTGGCTGCCTGGATGCCCTTAGGGCAAAAGCAGCTTTGGTTCTAGAAAGCCTCTCTGGATGCCGACTTTCTGTTTCTTTTTCTTTTTTTGGTATTTTTGAGGCACGGTCTCCGTTTAGTCCCAGTTGTCCTGGAGCTCACTCTTGTAGACCCAGGCTGGCCTTGAACTCAAAGAGATCCGATTGCCTCTGTCTTCCAAGTGCTAGGATTAAAGGCATGCACCACCACGCCCAGTGCTGACTTTCTTTTAACTTTTAGCCTTTAATTCTACATTGTTCTATGCATTCTTGATACTTCTTTTCAAAGCAAAAAGAATGTGAATGCACTTTTGTTTTAAAAATCCCAAGCCATCTTTGCAGAAGAGAGGTGCACTATATCCAAGTGGGGAGTATAAGGTGGGGGCAAGAGAAAGATGGAGAAGACAAAAGTGCTTACTGCTTTGAGGGTGTTTTCTTTCTTTCTTTTTTTTGACTTTTCGAGACAGGGTCTCCCTGTAGCCCCAGCTGTCCTGGAACTCACTCTGTAGACCAGGCTGGCCTTGAACTCACAAAGGTCCACCTGCTCTGCCCCGAGTACTAGGATTAAAGGCGTGCACCATTACGCCCAGCACAAGGGTGTTTTCTTATACATACTCAATAATTTCAGTTTTTTTTCAGCACAACAACTAATCAAATAACCTAACTGCCATATTTCTAGGAAAGGAACTCTTGTGTCACTTCTGACTTCCTTCATTGTTAGAATTATAGGAATAAATGGAGATGCTTAGGTACTATAATTCCTAAGGCATTTTGATTTTCCATAGTACAAATACTGAGTGTGTAATAAAGGTACACAGAACAAAGAAGAGAAATGAAAAAGATTAATGAATGAGTCCTTTCATTAAAGACTTTCCATTTTCTTTTTTCAAGACAGGTAAGATGCAAAGATAAAACAATGCCAAAAAACCCGAAAAACAAAAAACAGAAATAAACCAAAAAAACAAAAATCAATGCGGTGTGAAAGGATTTGACAAAGAAACACAAATTTCCAATATATTGTCAAGTAAAAAGAGAAAACTGTGGAATGGTATGTATGAAAAAAGTATTTGTCCATAATCCATCTATTTTCTACCACACATGTAAAACAAGTTCCATATAGATGTGCACAGAGAAGTGACTGTGAAAGCACAATGCAGTAGCTACTTTTTTTGTGTGTGTGTATTTTTGGGACAGGGTTTCCCTTTAGTCCCAGCTGGCCTGGAGCTCGCTCTGTAGACCAGGCTGGCCTTGAACTCACTGAGATCCGTCTGCCTCTGCCTCCTAAGTGCTGGGATTAAAGGCATGCGCCACCACACCCAGCAGTAGATACTTTTATGCACTTGATTTGGGAAATTTTACTTTCAAACATCCTATATAATATCTTTTAAAAATATTTATTTTGTATTTTATATGTATGAGTGTTATGCCTGCATGTATGTAAGTGCACTTGTGTCGTGCAGTGTACGTGGAGGATGGAAGAGGGCGTTGGGTCCTCTGGAATTGGAGTTATGGATAGCTGTTAGCTGCCATGTGGGTACTGGGCTTTGAACCTGGGTCTTCTGCAAGAACAGCCAGTGCTTTTAACCGCTGAGCCATCTCTCTAGCCCCAATATGTTTTAAACAAACATGCATTACTTTTATAACTAGGAAAAACAAATTAACAACACACTTTGAAGGAAAAATATACATGACAAAAGAAATCCAGAAGAAAAAAATAGACTGGAAGACAGAAATTACTGGGGAAGGCTTTTGAGAAAAGGTTGGACTGACAATTGGTCCTGTAAGACTACCAGAGTTTAAAGGAGAAGGCAGAGGGGAAGGAGAAGTCAGATGCATAAGAGTTGGCTTTGGATATTAGGGAAGAAATGAAAATAATACTGAAAAGTTACACAAAATGCTTGCCAAAATTCCCCAGATCCTGGGTTCCATTACCTGGTACAAACAAACAACCATCCATCCATCCATCCATCCATCCATCCATCCATCCATCCATCCATCCAATCCATCCAAAGTAGTTTACCTGGTTCAGACCAACTACAGTTTATCCTGAGAAAAATGATAAAATGGACATAATAGAGCCATAGTACAAAATCTGGAATGCTATTAATTTAAATTTATAAACATTTTAATGGAAACTAGAAATAGGATACAATATGAACATCATGGAGTAATTCGTACAGACTGAGAAAAATGTGAAAATTCTTGGTAACTTATTGAGGACTATGGATTTCTTTCAGTAGGTTGTATTAAATGTCACATTTCATGGAGATTACTTTGTTATTCTTATTATCACCTACCTCATTACAGAAGAGATTCCAAGTTTTCCAAACAGATAATCCAAAGGATCCAGGCAATAAATGCAGGGAATGAGAGAGAAGAAGATAAAGATTTCTAGGCTTCCACAGGGGAGACTGTCAAAATGGTGATGTTCTGATTGATATGACCTGCTCTGTGATCCACCGCATGCATGCACACTTCCATTCCTACCATGCGACTTCCACCCCCTTAATCTATCTGTTGCCTACAACCACACATAGGTATATAGCAACCTCCTTGCATTCATACGAAAGTGTCTTAGAATTTTTAAAATAAGTGAACTTTTATATTTCCCACTCGAATTGCCTTGTAATTATTTTCTTCTAAATTATATGTTTACAACCCTAGGATATGGTCTTAAAGCAGAGGTTATTACAGCTTTACAGAGGATTCCTAGAAGTCAAAAGCTTGAGAACTATGACATGAAGTACATAAAATTGAAGCAGCACTGAAACTATCTAGCACACTGCATTTAAGGTCACATTCCCCTGGAAATGACAAGGCTAGCAATTGCATAACTCAGAAGCCAGAACTAGTTACAAATATGGAATGTCACCATCCTTTTGCAATGCAGTTGGTCACCATCACATGAAAATCTTGAGAAATAAAATAGAATTTACCTGCTAGTTCCTGCCAGAGTATAGCTCATTCACAAAAACTCCTTCTGTGTAAACTACCAAACAAAGAACTTAAAAAAAATTGCTGGGTGTGGTGGTCCATGCCTGTAATCCCAGCACTCCTAGAGGCAGAGGCAGGTGGATCTCTCTGAGTTTGAGGTCAGCCTGGTCTACATGGTGAGTTCCAGGACTGCCAGAGTTACAGGGAGACCCTGTCTCAAAAACACCAAAAAAATTTGTTCCATTTATTTTATGTTGGTGTATGGGTACGTGGATGTGAAAGTGGGGGTGAGAAGAGTCAGAGGACAGCTAACTTGGGAGAGTTGGTCACGTGGGTCCTGGAGACTGAAAGGTTTTCAGGTTTGGCAGTGTCTTTACCTGCTGAGCCATTTCGCTGGCTCAAGCTTACACTTTAAAAAGAATGATACGAATATTGCTACATACAATGCTTTAAAAAGGTGAAAAAGAGGAGAAGGAGGGACAGGACAGGCAGGAGGGGCAGGAGCCGTAGGAACACACCTTTGATGTGCAGAGGGAGCAGACGAAATGAACCTGTCTAAGTTGCAAAGGTTCCTGTGTATATCTGAAATCTTCTATAATGAAAATGGGCACATGCCTAACTTTTCAAGATTATATCCTAACTCTGACCCTAAAAGGAATATCACAGTATTAATTGAGAGCTGAACTAAATGTGTCCACAAAACATTGAGATGCTGCATATTACTTGCTTGACAATAACAAAAATTATGCCAGATAATCCCTATTAAGTATACTGTGCCTATATAAAGTATTTCACACAGCCACTATCTCAATTGATCTTCATGATAAAATTGAGATACAGCGATTTTCATAAAAACAATACACAGTTCAGGAGCCATAGGACATTCATTCACCCCACTGACATTTACTAAACATCCACTTTGTGCCAAAAAGATTTGTTGTAAGCACTAGAAATGAAGAGAAAAATATGGCACTTTTTGTCAAGGTGTACAACATATTTATAAACAGGTAATTATATGATGATGATATGTATGCCACATGAAGCTAAACAAACTCATCCTACTATTTTCTAATATACTGCAGCTAGTAACTTTGTCTCTTTAAGGAGACATTGGTTACAACCTCTTACATCATTTACACCAGTTTTGTTTTGCATTTTCTTCCTTTTTTTTCTCTCCTCCCCTCCCCTCCCCTCCTCTCCCCTCTTCTTTTCTCTTTTCTTTTCTTTTCCTTTCCTCCCTTTCCTTTCCTTCTTTTTCCTTTTTCCTTTCCCCCTTTTTCCTTTCCCCTTTCCTTCTTTTTCCTTTTTCCTTTCCCCTTTCCTTCTTTTTCCTTTCCCCTCCCCCCCTACAATACCCTCCCTCCTTTCCCCTCACCCTCCCCTCACCCTCCGGTTTACCCCTACCCCTCCCCTCAATCCCCTGCCCCTCAAACTCCCTTGCCCCTTTATCACTTTCCTATTCCTTCCGTTTTTTTTTGAGACAGGGTCTCCCGTGTAGCCCCAGCTGGCCTAGAACTCACATTGTAAACCAGCCTTTTGCCTGGTGAAATTTACAGAGATCCTCCCGCCTCTGGCCGTCGACTGAATGCTGGATCAAAGGAGGTGCGCCAACAACAGACCCAGCTACATCAGTTTTGTTATCTATCGGTGGGCTGAGACCTATACTGTGCACAAGTGCACTGATGAGCATGATGGGAGCTCTGTGACAACACACAGGAGATGAGCATGATGGGAGCTCTGTGACAACACACAGGAGATGAGCATGATGGGAGCTCTGTGACAACACACAGGAGAGCCATATGGGAGCTCGTGTTGGACAACACAAGAAAATAGGCAGGATGAGCGCGTGACAACACACAGGGAATGAACCTTGATGGGAGCTTGTGACAACACACAGGAGGGATTGAGCGTTATGGGACTCTGTGACAACACAAGGAGATGAGCATGATGGTAGCGACTCGCATTAGGTGAGCTCTGTGACAACACACAAGGAGATTAAGCTTGATGGAAGCAGCTGTGACAACCGACAACAAGTATAGGAGCATGATGGGGAGTCAAGCATGATGGGAGCTCTGTGACAACAAACAGGAGATGAGCGTGATGGTAATCTCTGTTAACAACACACGTAAGATGATCGTTATAGGGAGCCTTACTCTGTTGACACACAAACATATATGGAGCGTGGATGTTAGCGCTGTGACACACACAGGATGATGAGCGTGATGGGAGCAACGCAATGGAGCTCTGTGACAACACACAGGAGGTGAGCGTGATGGGAGCTCTGTGACAACACACAGGAGATGATGCGGGATGGGAGCTCTGTGAGCAACACACGGAGGATGAGGCGTGAATGGGAGCTCTGTGACACAACACTAGAGAAGTGAGCGTGATGTGATCTTCTTGACAACACGACAGGAGATGACGTGATGGGAGCTTCCTGGTGACAACACCACAGGGAGATGAGCATGATGGGAAGCTCTGTGACAACAACAGAGATGAGTCGTGATGGGAGCGACTGAGACAGACACACAAGAGATAGCATGGATGGAGCTCTGTGACAACACACAGGAGATGGGCGTGATGGGAGCTCTGTGACAACACACAGGAGATGAGCGTGATGGGAGCTCTGTGACAACACACAGGAGATGAGCGTGATGGGAGCTCTGTGACAACACACAGGAGATGAGCGTGATGGGAGCTCGCATGATGGGAGCTCTGTGACAACACACAGGAGATGAGCGTGATGGGAGCTCGCATGATGGGCGCTCTGTGACAACACACAGGGGATGAGCGTGATGGGAGCTCGCATGATGGGCGCTCTGTGACAACACACAGGGGATGAGCGTGATGGGAGCTCGCATGATGGGCGCTCTGTGACAACACACAGGAGATGGGCGTGATGGGAGCTCCGCATGATGGGAACTCTGTGGGACAACACACAGGAGAGAACGTATGGAGTCTCTGGACAACGACCAGGAGATTAGCGTATATGGAGCTCTGTGACAACACACAGGAGATGGGCGTGATGGGAGCTCTGTGAAAACACACAGGAGATGAGCGTGAATGTGGAGCTTTGTGAACAACACACAGGATATAGAGCGTGATGGGAAGCTCGTGGAAACACCATGATATGAGCTTTATTTGATCTTCTTTTACAACACGACAGGTATGGCTTTGCTGGAGCTCGCGATTATGTTGAGCTCTGTGACAGCACAACCGGATAATAGACTTGATTGTAGCTCGTGACAACAGCACAGTAGATGCGCATGATTTGAAGCATTCGGCCATGATGGTATCTCATTTTCCAGGCCCCACAGTAGATGCGCGTGCTGGGCCTCTGTGCAACACACGGAGTGACCATGAATGGTAGCTCCTGTGACAAACACCACAGGAGATGAACCTTAATGGAGCTCTGTGCAAACACACAGGCAGATTACTTCCTAGGGCTCTCTTTAGCCCCCCCCCATGAAGCTGAGCGTGATGGAGCATCTGTGACAACACAACAGGAGATGCTGCGTGATGGGAGCTCTCCAATTCTGGGCTCTCGTTACCCCCCACCGTCGATTCGGCTGTTATGTCTGCTCTGTGGCCAACGACACAGTAGATGAGTGCATGATGAGGAGCGTGATGGGAGCGCTGTGACAACACACAGGAGAGTGAGCGGTATGGGGGACTCTGTGACAACCCACATGAGAATAACATGAGAGGGAGCCGTCTGTGACACAAACAGAGATGAAATGATGGGAGCCTGTGACAGGATCACCATGAATTAATGCAGGATGGGAGCTCTGGGTGACAACACACAGGGATAACATGAATGGAGCTCTGTGACAACACACAGGAGATGAGCATGATGGGAGCTCTGTGACAAAACACAGGAGATGAACATTATGTTATCTACTTTGACAGAACACACAGGAGATGACGTGATGGTAGCTCTTTACAACGAAAATACAGGAGATGAAGCGTCATGATTTGTGATCTCTGTGACAACACACAGGAGATAACATGATGGGAGCTCTGTGACAAAACACAGGAGATTGAGCGTGGAATGGGAGCAATCTGTGACACACACAGAATGAACATGATGGAGCCCTGTGACAACACACAGGAGATGAGCGTGATGGGAGGAGCTTGTGGAAAACACACGGAATATCAATTTATGTTAATCTCTTTGACAACACACAGTAGATTAGCCGTTATGGTATCGTCTGTGACACACACATTTATAATTTATCTTGAATTTTGTTATGCTCTTTTACAACACGACATGAGATTATCGTATTGGAGCTCTGTGACAACACACAGGAGATGAGCGTGATGGGAGCTCNCATGATGGGAGCTCTGTGACAACACACAGGAGATGAGCGTGATGGGAGCTCTGTGACAACACACAGGAGATGAGCGTGATGGGAGCTCTGTGACAACACACAGGAGATGAGCGTGATGGGAGCTCTGTGACAACACACAGGAGATGAGCGTGATGGGAGCTCTGTGACAACACACAGGAGATGAGCGTGATGGGAGCTCTGTGACAACACACAGGAGATGAGCGTGATGGGAGCTCTGTGACAACACACAGGAGATGAGCGTGATGGGAGCTCTGTGACAACACACAGGAGATGAGCGTGATGGGAGCTCTGTGACAACACACAGGAGATGAGCGTGATGGGAGCTCTGTGACAACACACAGGAGATGAGCGTGATGGGAGCTCTGTGACAACACACAGGAGATGAGCGTGATGGGAGCTCTGTGACAACACACAGGAGATGAGCGTGATGGGAGCTCTGTGACAACACACAGGAGATGAGCGTGATGGGAGCTCTGTGACAACACACAGGAGATGAGCGTGATGGGAGCTCTGTGACAACACACAGGAGATGAGCGTGATGGGAGCTCTGTGACAACACACAGGAGATGAGCGTGATGGGAGCTCTGTGACAACACACAGGAGATGAGCGTGATGGGAGCTCTGTGACAACACACAGGAGATGAGCGTGATGGGAGCTCTGTGACAACACACAGGAGATGAGCGTGATGGGAGCTCTGTGACAACACACAGGAGATGAGCGTGATGGGAGCTCTGTGACAACACACAGGAGATGAGCGTGATGGGAGCTCTGTGACAACACACAGGAGATGAGCGTGATGGGAGCTCTGTGACAACACACAGGAGATGAGCGTGATGGGAGCTCTGTGACAACACACAGGAGATGAGCGTGATGGGAGCTCTGTGACAACACACAGGAGATGAGCGTGATGGGAGCTCTGTGACAACACACAGGAGATGAGCGTGATGGGAGCTCTGTGACAACACACAGGAGATGAGCGTGATGGGAGCTCTGTGACAACACACAGGAGATGAGCGTGATGGGAGCTCTGTGACAACACACAGGAGATGAGCGTGATGGGAGCTCTGTGACAACACACAGGAGATGAGCGTGATGGGAGCTCTGTGACAACACACAGGAGATGAGTGTGATGGGAGCTCTGTGACAACACACAGGAGATGAGCATGATGGGAGCTCTGTGACAACACGTAGGAGAGCACAGTTTCTGTTCCAGAGCTCCTAAAAAGCAGCTGGCTCCTGACAACTTATCAACACTAAAATCACAGCACTAGAATTGAAGTCTTTATATGCTTTATCACTTTGTTCCTAAAATGCAGTTCTGTTCTATGCTGACCAAATCTATAGCACCAATATGGAAATAAGCCTCCATCTTCAAAGGATGTTGGCAACCATTCACCGTGTGGCTCAGGACCTACCTTTACAACAACTATAAATATATTTTCTAAACAAAATGCCTCTATCCTAAGACAATAAGGTTTAATCTAGGGTAACCAGTTCTAAACATCTGTCCTCTCAAACATTCTATAAGATAATACCTTAAGAAATAAGAGGCCAAGACAATACATGTTAAATGCAAAAATCAGGTACTCCCCACCCCCACCCCAGCCCAGGAACTGAACCCAGGGCCTCTGATGAGCTTCATGATTTTAAATCAGTTTACATTATCATTTTGCCCATTGCCTAATCCTCTATTTCGAAATCTCATTAACTCCTTACTGAGCACTCTACATAGTAGGGGCAGCCTATTGCTGCAATGTAGAGTGCTCGGTAAGGAGTTGATGTACCCTCTTCTCTTCAGTTGAACTAGTACCTCAAGTTGCTGCCTTCTGCTGTCTAAGGAAGACAGGGGCATTATCTGTTCTTTAAATCCATTTACCCTATTGGGCCCAACTCATTTGTGAATCTGACCCATAATGGCAATTTGTGTTGTTTCTTCATTAAGTAATAGAAAAAATGTTTTTATGATCATCTTAGATAGTAGTACTTCACTGCACATCACTACTCATTAAAGAGTCTGATATCAGCCATTAAAGGAACAGAAATGAACAAAAGGAAGAAAGTTGATTGGATTTCATGAAATAAAAGAGGAACTAAAGTTGTGCTTATTACCACTTCTCCAAGAAGGAACATGCCTTAAATACCAACGATAAACAATTTGACTGGCTGACAATTTTAAAAAATGGCACTCTTGGCATTTTTTCAATCCCAGCAGTCAGGAGGCAGGTAGATCTCTGTGAGATCAAGGCCAGCCTAGTCTATATAGCAGGTTACAGTCTAGCTTGGACTACAGGGAAACCTTGCTTCAAACAACAACAAAAGGTACTCTTTAGGCCAGGAGGCGGGAAGAATGTGAATTTGAGGCTAGCCTGAACTATACAGTGAGATCCTATTTCAAATAATAAACACAAATAAAAATGGGTCACATTTCTGGCTTTATAGAATTGAAGAGCCTTGTAAAATTTAAAAGGACTATGGCATATAGGCATTAACTCATTGGTGGGTTCGCTAGCAGTAGGAAAGGAGAATTATAGTTTTGAGAAAAATTAGTGAAAAGTACAGGGTATCTATAAAGACATTCTGAACTGAATGTATCTGTAATCCTATACTTGAGAGGTAGAAGCAGAAGGTCAGCCTCAGCTACATGAGATGAGACTGTCTCAAAAAATGGAAAGACATTCTAATATTTAGATAAACCTCTGCCTGGAAGACACATTTAGGTTTGATAACTGAGTGCTCTGATGCAGTCTGAAGAGTAAGTAGACAACAACTTATAAAGTCTTCAGAAGATCTGCATGTTGTAAGACTTTTTGTCTCCATGGTGCAGGGGATCAAAGCCAAAACAGGTCTATTTTAATTTAGAATACCAAGGATAATCAATTGCTAGATCGATCACTCAATCAAGTAAAGACATACAGCTATATGAGGAAAAACTGGAGTTCATCTAGAACATAAACTTGGGGTCATTTGGCTTCCTAAAATCTTTATAGCACTTCTAACTGTAAAAAACATCTTCAAAGAGGAGCACTTCTTCGAGTACCTAAAATGGACACACAACAAAATCCATCAAAAAAGAGGCTAAGATATTAAAACTTGTTTTTTACAGTCCTGGGGATAGAACTCCAGGGTTACTTAGTACATACTAGACAAGTGTTATGTTACTGAGCTATAGCACCACCTCCACCACATTAAAATTTGCATTTTTATGCATGCTCAAAAATATTTTAACATTTCAGGTTTATGTTTAAACAAAGTTGAAATCATTTGGTCAATATGTAGGAGCAGAATAGCTAGGTCCTACAGAAGATAACCTATTAGTGTCTTGAGAAACTCCATACTGACTTCTTGAACAAGTTACATTCCTACCTGCCTGACTAAAAGATTCCCTTTGGTCAATGTCTCTGCCAACATTTGTAGTTAATTGTTTTCTTAAAGAATGCCCTTCTCACTAGGTTAAGATGGATTTACATTTCTCTGATAACTAGTGAAGTTGAACAATTGTTTTTAGGCTTACTAGATATTTGCATTTCATGTTTTTACAACTGTTCATTAGCCCATTTACTGATGGGACTGTCTGATAATTTTTTTTTTGGCTTCGTATTTCAAGTTTTTTTTACATATTTGTATGGACAGCTAAAAAGATTTTTCTCCCATTCAGTAGGATGGGATTAACTGTTTCTTTTGCTGTACAGAATCTTTTGAATTTCATGAGGTTCCATTTGTTGGTCATTGGCCTTATTTCCTGAACAACTGATGTCCTATTCAGAAAGTCCTTGCCCTTACTTGAACTGTTTTCCTGAGTTTTACCTCTAACTGTTTCAGAGTTTCAAAGTCTTTGAACAATTTGGGATTGATTTTTGTGCAGGGTGAGACACAAGGATCTAATTTCATTCTTCTATATCTGGATATCCACTTTTCCCAGTACAATTTGTTGAAATGAGTGAGGTTTTGACAATGTGTATTTCTGGCATCTTTGTAAAAAATCAGGCAGCTATTCAATTCCACTACATATCTGTTTTTGTGACAATACCATGCTGTTTTTGTTAATATGGATCTCTAGTATTATTAAGTTGAAATCAGAAGACTGGTTTATCTATTGAGGGTCTCCAAATCAACATATCATAGAATACTTCCACATCAACCTTCATTGCAGCACTAGTCACAATAGTTAAATTATAGAACCCACTCAGGTGTCCAAAAACAGAGGAATATATTTTTTTAAAATGTAGTATGAGGCTGGAGAGATGGCTCAGCAGGTAAGACGGCTGACTGCTCTTACAAAAGGATCAAGGTAGCCGGGCGTGGTGGCGCACGCCTTTAATCCTAGCACTTGGGAGGCAGAGGCAGGCGGATCTTTGTGAGTTCAAGGCCGGCCTGGTCTACAGAGTGAGTTCCAGGACAGCTGGGACTACAGGGAGACCCTGTCTCGAAAAGACCAAAAA